>CM062614.1:10854045-10864230 GCA_025617555.3 Puccinia polysora | reverse complement strand
TATATCATCACTCTCAACCCTAACCTAGGTAGAAGCGCAATGACAGCCCAACAAAAAATGAGAAGAAAAACCTACAAAAAGAACCCTAGCCTAACCTTAAAAAACCCATACCACCCCAATCCCTCAAGCCTGACTTCCATTACACACATCCTGTTTGTCCTTCTCATGACACAGCCCTCCTCCACACCCTACTTGGAGCCCCCATGCTTGCCCATATCTTCCCCAAGCACCTTTTTGATTCCCCTGTCCCTGCAGTTTGGCCTGCATTTTCCCGCGTCTTCCCCACTTAAATAACCACCGTAATTACCAAGCTCTTACCTTCCCAAACTGACCATTCTGCAAACTTGGTTGGGCCGGCTCCATTCCTAGGTCCGTAACATCCAAGCAGGTTGAAAGCCTTCTGCATCTGATTGAGCCTGGCCTGCACCTGGTGTGCTGAGTCCCGCAGCGCCTAATTCTGAAACCGCGCGCACCCCAACTGCTGAATCTGAGTCTGACATGCCCTTGGCTTCTTTAATCACTCTGTACTGCAAGATAAACTTCTCCACATCTGTGGGGGTAGTCCTGCAGACTTATTCAAACAATTTTGGGAGATTCACCACCTGTGGAAAAAGGATGAGCAAAGCTGGAAAGCTTGAGGTTGCAAGAAGCAGGAAGAGGAGGAGGAGTAGGGAGAGGAGTTAGGTTTTTGGACTCCAAAGTGGTTTCTGGAAGGTCCAAGTTAGTCATTGCACCTGTTTAACTTTGAGAGAATAGGAATAAAAGATTACTTCCTGCAAAGACCCCCAGATGTGGAAACAAGGGGATTGCTCTCCTTCTGTTGTTGCTTAGATTTAGAAATTGATGTTCCCTTGCTTCTGTAAGTAGTGGAGTGCACCTTTCAAACAACAATGAGAGAGAATGAGATATCTGTTCCTTTCATACTTGAAAATCCAGAGTTCCTTCTGATGGTATGGTTCACTACAGCCCTGATTTGAGAGTGAGCATTTGTGTCCTCCCTCTCAAACCTAACCTAGATACAAGAAAAAATAAAACTCAAAAACCACAAGAAGAAAACTTCAAGGAAGAAACCTATCCTAAACCCATACATATCCTTCCATCCTCCAACACCCACCTGCAATTAAATCCATCCTATTTTTCATTTTCATGATGTGGCCCTTGCACCGCACCCTTCCTGGAGCCTCCCATGCCTGTCTATATCTGCCCAATGGGCAGCCTTCAAATATCCTGAATCCCCTGATTGGTCTGTTCTTTGCTTTTGCATACCTCCCTGATCCCCCCTTAAAAACCGCCACACTCAATGCTAAGCCAACTATGCCGCTATTGCTGATCCAACACACTCCCAAATGCAGCGCAGGCTTGCCCCAAATGGTGAGCGCGCAGCCTGCAAATAAGTTCCTGATTGATGGCTATAAAATGCCCCCACCCCAGGAATCAGGGGTTTGGGGTTTGGTGGTTTTCAAAAACCTCTTGGTCACCTAGGAAAAAACTGTCTAGAGAATAATAAATCCAAACTGAGAGGTAAAAATTTAATTTAAACCCCCCCCTCACCCCTCACCTCCAAAAAAACATTTTGTTTTTAATTGCTTGCTCACTTGCTCCTTTCGGAATCAAATATTTGCTGGCTAGGGGGTACCCAGCAGAAAAGAAGCAGACTTGAAGGAAAGAATGGTATCAAATCCACAGCATTTAAAAGAAAAAGAGGATTACCAACTCTCTATATTCCTATATGGGTAATTTTTAGGACCAGCCAAATCCATTCAACGTTGAGGTAGACAGAGAGAGACTCAAGGGTACAGGTTTACTGATTTTATCCCAGCCAAGTTCTCAAGATGTTAAAAAAGTGTTGAATCAATCACTCATGGTGCTTAATAAAAACAATAAAAGGATTGTGGATCAGAAAGCATCTTTTTGAATTTTTAATAACAAATATTATGATAATGAGATAGAATAAAAAATATGACAATCAAGAAAGGCCATCCAGCCTTTTCCGCCTCTACAATGACTTGATATACAAATAATTATGTACAAATGCAAGTATATTTGTAGGATATTAGCAAAAGTCCAGTGCTTCAATCCCATTAAAACCAGTTGTTTCAAGCTCCTCAATCCATTTCGATTGCTTGATTCCAAATCTTCTGTGATCATTGGTTCTTCTAGAATTTCTCTCATATGGTTCATTATTCTTGCTAAGGTTTGATTATGTCTTCCTGTGGATGTTAGAACATGGATAATTGATCAATGAGAGCCTCTTTGATGTTTTACAGTGAGGGTGAGAAATTTGATCTAGTGATTTTTGATCAAGGATGATGGAGAATATTTTGAATTGAATCAATTCATTAAAAAAAACTTGTGTATTGGATCAATAACTTGTAGCACTTGAGTTTGAGTGGAGTGTTGGATGAATGAGGATTGAGGACGGATGAGAAAGAACAAGGGGATTGTGGAGACTTGATAGAAGATGAGTAAGGTTTAAAAAGTATACAGAGAGAGAATAGAGAGTTATATAATATATTTCAAAAAACTCACTTATTTGCAGGTAAATCTGATATGCCTTATGTGAAATTGGTGTTTTTTAGTAATTTTTTAATGGTTTTTTTGAAATAGGGGTATTTTGCTGAAACCTTTCATTAAAAATGGTGGATTTTTTAACTCTGATAATCCCTAATATTCATTTTGTTAACATACAATGGAAGATTTCTGGTGGAATAAAAATTAATTTGTACAAAACTTATAAAAATAGAGAAATACTGCATATAAGTATTTGATAAAGGGAATTCGCATATTATGATATATTTTAAAAAGGATATCATAAATTAAATGAAAAATTAGAAAATATATTTGAAAAAAATTTTATGAAGGAGATTTATTGTTTCTGATGGAATGTAGATACATTTTAACAAACATACAAAAAATTGAACAAACATAGATATATCTATTTAATGAGAGGAATTAAAAAAGTTTGAAAAATTAAAAAAAACTCCTCATAAAGTAAAAATTTAAAATGAGGGTGATGATGAATTCACAACTCTCAGTCGTGTTGTTGTGTGAGGCCCTAAACAGCCCAATAGAAGCAGGGGGGCCCATAAAAGCATTCAAAGCGCGGATGCGGGCCAAAACAAGCGTCTACACACATTGACAGTGTTGTTTCAAACACGCGCAACCCTGGGTTGTTGTTTCCCCCTTTTGAACAGTGTTCTTGAGTTGTGTACCTCCTTAAACAGTTGGTTTGAGGCGTGTACCCCTGTACACAGTGGTTTTGAGGTGTGTTGGGGTGTATATGGCCCCCCTGGGTTTGTGCCGAAACTTTTGGGACTCCCTGGACCACAATTGGTTTCCATAAAACCAAATTTGGGATCAAAGCATAGTATGTAGGAATGTTGGACCACAACTATCAAACCCCAAGTGACACTAAGGTGAATCTAAAGTGAAATTCAAGTGAAACTAAATGGAAACTGCCTACAAAATTCCCACTAAAGTTAATATTTCTAAACTCAAAAGTTAAAAAAACTTGGTATTTTTTCAATTTAAAGTTAGATTTAATCCTGAAATACCATTGCATTTTTTTTGGAATTATGGAAACAGTGGCAAGCCCTCCTTTTTTTAAAATGGCTGCCTTGAAGAACTACATTTAGAGTGCCATGAAAAAAGCTGTGGACAAGAAAAATTTGGGTAATGAATCATTGGAAGCCCCAATTGCATCCTCATCTATGGTGAAAATTGAGGAACAAAATTCTTCACAAATGGACATGACCTCTGGTGGCGCATCAAATTTTATGTTAATCTGGCCTTTGCCTCATTTAAATTGATAGAAACTGATTGGCAGGCTGTAACTATGACTATGCAAATATGACAGATCCACTTCACCCACCCCTTGTGAGAGCTTTTTATACTAGGGAACAGGCACAAAAATATTTTCAAAAATGGGAAATGAAGCATTGTTATGCTGTGAAGGTTTTCAACACAAAGCGTGATAAATATGTGGATCTAGCCTGTGATAGAAATGGTTTTTACTCTGGGAAACTGCTGACCAAAAAGCCAAGGAAAACTCAAACCAGGAAGGTTGGGTTCAAGTTTTTAATCCATACAAGTTGCACAAAGGCAGACCACTTGTGACAAATCTCCTACAGAAATGATCAACATAACCATGAAAAATCTCCACACCCCTCAGTACATCCTCACCTGAGGAGGATCTTTGGGATCGCCTTAGTGAATTCAAAAGAAGGCATGAAAGATGGGCTAAATAAAATTCAACTCAAAATAAAATTGAGCAAGATCAATGGTGGAAAATATTTTGATGACCAAACAATCTATAACACTAAGAAAAAGTTAATTCTAGCAGAACTCAATGGAGAAAGTGTTATGGAGGTCCTCTTTGAACAAATTTGTGATTCAGGTTGAGTTTATCAAGCAAAATTCAGTGGAGAGGGTCACTTGGAGGCCCTATTCTTGGCTCACCCCAATTCATTAGAGCTTTGCAAGCAATTTCATCATATTTCTATGTTGGATTTTACTTATAAAAAAAATAAGTTCAATATCCCCCTATGGAATGTTGTAGGAATTGAATCCAACTGCAAAAATTTAAAATAAGCTCTTGTTTTTATAAAAAAGAGAAAAATATGAGTTCTAAAGTTGGTCATTACATTCACTAAAGGAGCTGGCTTATGTTCCTGAGAAACTTCCTAAAGTCTTTGTTAAAGACCATGAAAATGCTTTGATTTGTGCTATAGTGCAAAGATTCTTTGTTCAAAATGGACGGCTAAGTTAGATATGGGTCAAATAGTAGCAGACACATATGCCAGACCTATATGTTTCATTTAATTGGAGTCATTTTGTTCTTATACTCCAATGAAAAAGGTATTACAAATTAATCAGATCCTATTTATATTTACTTTTTAAACAATAACCACTTGGTTTTATTATTACTTGAGGGAGAAATGATTCCAATCCCACCCATTGTAGGAAAAATCTCTGCTTTCATTTCAAATAAAGCTTCTGGTTGGTTTGATCATCTCAAATATCAACTGCATTTTTATTCTAGATTATAGACTTCAATCATAGAGATCATTTCATCATTGGGTTTCCATATGAATTTTAATTCTGATGAAGCTAACTTTTAATTCTATTAATATAAAGGGTTATCACATTTTGAACATCATTATGTTGAATGAGTGTTTTGATTTAACATAATTATGATGAGTGTTTTTAAGGAGATTTTATAGGGAAGTCAGCTCAACTTTTGTTGTGCTGATCCCATCATATAGAGTATTATAACTTCTTGTGATGAGATCAGCTTAACACAAGTTGAAATTTTTTTTTGGTGCTTTTACTTTAGGCTTGTCAATTTACTTGTCTTCTTTTGTGTGTTTTTCCTTTGGGTGATGTTAAATTCACGGCTCTGACCGTGTGGTAGTCTTGTAGGGCCCTACACAGCTCAAATGAGCTTTGGGGGCCTGTAGACAACTACAAAGGGCCGTTTCAAACACGCGCGGCCCCTGGGGGGTTGTGTAGGAGCCGTGTAACGCCCAGATATGGAAACTTTGAGCCGTCTACCCCTTACACAGCTCAAAACTGCTGTGTTTGAGGGTGCACAACCCCTGGAAGTTGTGCCAGAATTTTGGGCACCCCCTGGACCGCACTTGGGTTCCATCAACCCAAATTTGGGATCAACTCATACTTTTTGGGACTGTTGTTCTACACCTACAAATCCCAAAGAGACTTTAAAGTGAAACCATAGTGAAAGTAAAGTGAAAACTGAAATCATATAAAAATCTGTGAAAAATTCTTTCTCAACTTGAAAGTGAGAATAATTTGTTTTTTCAATTGAAAGTTGGATTGAATACTGAAGCATACCATTGCATTTTTTTGCATGGGAACAGGGGCAAGAACTCTTTCTTCTGAAATGGATGGGTGGAAGGTCTACATTGATAGTGCCATCAACAAAGCTTTGGAAAAAGAAAAAAAGGATTTGGTTAATGAAACATTGGAAGCCCCGATTGCATCCTCATGAAGGGTGAAAATTGAGGAACAAAATGTTTCACAGTGGGATTTGACCTCTGGTTGTGAGTAACATTTTATGTTACTGGTCTTTGTGGTATGCAATTTGATTGAAACTGATGGAGTGCATGCCATCAAATGTAACTATGACAGATCAACTTGACCCACCTCCTGTGAGAGCTTTTCCTACTAGGGAAGAGGCACAAAACTATTTTCAAACATAGGCAATGAAGAATGGTTACGCTTTAACAGTTTTCAAATCAAAGCATGACCAATATGTGGATTTAGCCTGTGATAGACATGGTTTCTATTCACAAAAGCTTCTTACCAAACAGTCTAGAAAAACTCACAGAAGGAAGGTTGGGTGCAAGTTTTTAATCCATGAAAGTTGCACAAAGGCAGACCCCTTGGGCAAATATTCTATAAAGAAACAGGACATAACCATCAACCATCTCAAAATACCTCTGTGAATCCTCAACTGATGAGAATCTCTGGGCAAGCCTTGGATCTACTTAAGGAAGGCATGAAAGATGGGCTCAATACGTTACAAATTAAGAGTAAATTGAGCAAGATTGATGGGTGGGATCATGTTGATGACCAAACAATCTATGACACTAAGCAGAAGTTAATGCTTGCAGAACTAAAGGGGAAAATTGTTATGGAGGTACTCTATGACCAGCTGGAAGAAACAAGTTGGATTCACCGGTAAACGTTCAGTGGAGAGGGTCACTTGGAGGCCCTGTACTTAGCACATCCTGAAGCAGTAAACCTTCAAAAAAAATCCATAATATTGCTATTCTGGATTTTACTTATAAGAAAAATAATTACAAAACCCCACTATTGCATGTTGTAGGAATGACAGCTAATTTGAAAAATTTCAAAAAAGCTCTTGTTTTTATAACAAAAGAAATGGTTGAGTTCTACAATTGGTCTTTAAATGCATTGAAGGAGTTGGCTTATGATCCTGAGAGACTTCAAAAACTCTTTGTGACCAACCGTGAAAAATCTATTATTTGTGCTATTGAATCTAGTTTCCCTGAGTCATCAAGAAAATGTTGCA
This sequence comes from Puccinia polysora, assembly GCA_025617555.3. NCBI lineage: Eukaryota > Fungi > Basidiomycota > Pucciniomycetes > Pucciniales > Pucciniaceae > Puccinia > Puccinia polysora. Next base: position 10,857,173 of record CM062614.1, on the reverse strand, counting down.
CTTGGCACTTGTCTAAAAACATACAAGCAAACTGTAAAGCACATTTTTTTAATGATGTTGAAGGAAAGAAAAGCTTTATGACTCTGTGGGAAAAGTATGGGGCCTCAAAGACCAAGGAGGAGGCAGAGGTCAATGATGCCAAACTCAGAATAGGTCAAAATTTCTTCTTCTTATTCTTCCTAGTTTTGTGTTCTGACCTGTTGACTTGTATAGTGTTTCTTGAAAGACTATGAGGATTTACTCAATTATATGGAAAAGTAAATTTTTCATATCAAAGAGAAGTTTGTAAAAGCGTGGACTTCTATAAACCCAAATTTTGGAAACTAAAAAACATCTGGGTTTGAAAGGGCCCATGAAACTCTCAAAAAACTCCTTGCAAACCCCTTGGGAAACCTATTGGATTTTGGGAAAATCCTTGATAAAACAGTTTTAAATCAAATTAAATAAGTTCATGCGTCACTTTATAACTCTCAAATTAAGTTATGAATAGTTCTTCCACCCGAACTGTTACCATTGGTTTACAAATTTTCTTTAGAGGAAATTCATCTTATTAGGGAAAAATTTGAGAAATTCAAACATGATCATGATGGCAAAGTGTGCACCAATTCCTATTCCAAGACTATGGGTTTTCCCTGTTCTCACCAATAGGTGACCTTCTAGCCTTCAGAGGATCCATGGTACCCAAAGATTTTCATCCTTAGTGGAGGTTGGACTATGACCGTTGCAGTTCTAGTTCTGTAAGTTGGATTAAGTTGGATTTTTCAAGTTAGATTTTTCAAATCACTATGTGATTAATACTTTTTGATTAATGCTTTTTGATTAATGAATCCTAATTCACTAATGGTTGATCCTTTTGAATTTTTCAAGTACAATGTCAATGAAATGCTAAGCATTCCTCAGTTATGTGAAAAAGTGAATGCAATGATCTTGGAATATCCAGATCATGAGCAAAGACGCCTATTGAAGTATATCATTCAGAAGATTACAAAATATCAATAAAATCCAAGACTTGAACCTAAGGTCTTACAATCAAGTAGGGGAAGGCTGAAATTGACAGATAAGCGGCCATAAAAATCTTGGTTTGAGCATGTTGAAAAACAACTCAAGGGGGAAAAAAGGACTGGAAGGGGTCCAGATAAGAAAATAAAAAAGATTTTAAGTCTTTTCTTTTGGGATGTTTTCATTTTTTTGGTTTAATGAACTTAGTTACTATTTAATGATTAATTGTTCGTCAAAGTTGGCAGAATCTGAATCTGAATTTCAGAGTTCAGAGGAAGAGACTGAAAGTGAATTGGGATCACTTAATTTGGAATCAGAATACTCTTCAGAGGAAAATAATGTGTAGAAAATCTCAGCCAGAAGTTCATCTTTGGTAAGTATTCATTTAATTGATCTGATTGAAGAAATGAATACTAAGTTAGTTTTCATGATAGGAACCAAACGTGAAATACCTAAATCAAATACCCAAGAAATTCCATAAGCTCTTGGGTGAGGTTTGGGATCCAATTGGAGATGGGAATTGCAGATTTAGAGTCATTTCTAAATCTCTTGGTTATGAAGAAAATGGATGGTTTAAAGTAAGGAAGGAAATGATTGAAACATTAGAGAAAAATAAAGCATGCTTAATTAAGATTCTTGGTGGTGCAAAGGAGGTTGAAAAGATTAAGGAAATACTTGATGTTGAAGAAATCAATGAAAAGATTCCCTCCTCAACATGGCTGGCTAAATTAGATATGGGTCAAATCATAGCAGACACATATTCCAGACCTATATGTTTCTTTTCATTGGAGTCATGTGATACTTGTACTCTAATGAAAAATGGTGTTACTGATGAATCAGATCCAATTTTCATTTCCTTTGTAAACAATAACCATTGGGTTCTATTAGTACTTGAGGGAGAAATGATTCCCATCCCACACATTGTAGCAAAACCACTTTCCTTGATTTCTAAAAAAGCCTCTGGTTGGGTTGATCATCTCAAAGATCAACTGCAAATATATTTCAGATTGTAATAGACTTTGATTTTGTTTCATCATTGGGTTTCATATAAATTTTAATCATAGTTCAGCTAATGAGTTCTATTAATATAAAGGGTTATCACATTTTGAACATAATTATGTTGAGTATTTCAATTTAACATCATTATATTGAGTTTTTTGAATGAGAGTTTAATTTTAAGTCAGTTCAAATTGTTTTGGGCTGATTCCATCACAAGCTCAACTTATTTTAAGCTTGGGATGGGAGCAGCTTAATACAAGTTGAACTTGTTTTTTTTTGTGTTTTTACTTTAGGGATGGTCAAAAGACTTGTATTTTTTTGGGAACTTTTTATTTAGGGCTGTTCAAAAGACTTCTTTAATTTTTGGGCCCTTTAACTTTAGGGCTAGGCAAGTTGAACTTACTTTAGAGCTTGTCAAGTTACTTGTTTTTTTATTGGTGTTTTTACTTTAGGGCTTGGCAAGTTACTTGTCTTTTTTTTGGTGTTTTTATTTTAGGGCTAGTCCAGTCACTTGTGTTTTTTTGTGTCTGTTTACTTTAGGGCTACTCCATTGGATAGTAACAGTTTTTTTTGTTTTTTATTTATTTATTTATTGTTTTTTTTTTAAACCAAAAAATGAACGTTCTTTGATTTTTTGGTTGATTTCTATTTTTTGCAAGGTTTATATTGCTTATGGGTTATGTTAGTACCCTTTCATTCCTTTTTTTTGGCTCACCGCGGTCCAGTGGCGTGTGGGATGTCACACGACTACATTTGAGCCATGTAAAACTCGACACAACTTGAATGTGGTTGTGCGGAATCTCACACGCTGGGGGACCAGGCTGGGTTTCCCCGCAACTCTTTGAGCCACGGGGGGTCTAACATGGCTTGAATTGGACCATGTGGCGTGCCACAAGGCCCCTTTCAAACCGTGTGCACGGCTCAATGAGCTGTGAATTGAACATTTCCCCTTTCCTTTAGGACTTTTCAAGTTACTTGTCTTTTTTTGTTTTTGCTTTAGGGCTTGTCAAGTTGAACTTTTATTTTTTGGCATTAATACTTGAGGGCTGCTCCATAGAATCTATAATTGTTTCTTTAATTTTTGGTATTTTGGTTGTCTTCAGTTTTATTTCTTTTTTTATTTATTGTCA
>CM062614.1:10684045-10851545 GCA_025617555.3 Puccinia polysora | reverse complement strand
ACTATCAGGGCATATCAGAGTTTGCAAAACCTCCATTTTAATTTGAAAAATTTTCAAATGGCAGTTTTATGAAATACAAACACCCCTTAACTGGTGCATTTCATAAGGGTATGTTTCATGTAAACTTCCATCTTCTGGATACCAAGAAACTTGAAATCCTTGAGCTACCCAAAGTGGTGAAGCAATAATAAATAGAAATATTCTTTGGAAGGATAAATAATAACCCTCAAAAGGATGTAGATAATTGGTGATGGTGCATGGTAAAGTGGTTTTGTTTAATTTTTATGTTTCAATATGAAGAAAAGGTTAAGAGGGGCAACCCTTTATACATGCCAGTGGTATTTAATATCTCTACTTCAGGAGATTAGTTTACAATCTGGGTCCTTTGTTAATTGGAAAATTATGGATAATGATAAAAAAGTATTATCCACAAGAAATGTTGTATGGCTGGGCTATGGTAGCAAAACAGCCAAAGCAGGGAGGAATTAGCTTAATATTTAGGTGTTAGATTTTGAGTTTTAATTAATGTGACTTTCACTGGAGATCAGAGTACCATTGATTGGGTTTATTTGATCTTATTTTTGCTAAACTTAAAGTACCTAAAACAACAGGTAAAATATAACTGGGCTGTGTTGTAGTATTGTGATTATCAGACTGTTTAGTCATAGCTAGCCAACTGTTTAGTCAAAGCATTCCACTTAGCATGTCACTTAAACTGCTTATGCTAATTTTACCTTATTAATTTTTTCCTCAACCACTTGTCAGCCTATTGTGTATTTAGTCTATATAAACACCTGTGTTCTCATGTGGAATTAATTGTATGTCCAGAAAACACATCAAACGTAGTGTCTTTTTCCTCCTGATCTCAGGTCTGTTAGGCTTGATGTTACAAGCCCCTTTCAAGCATTCTTTAATACTTACATCTGAATTTGAGCCTTAGCTCTTCTCATTCTTGAAAAGTTTAAAAGCCCATGCTTGACCAGAGCCAACAGTCTCTCAATCAACTGGTTTGCCTTCAATAGTCTTATCTGGAAATTGGTCTTTGAATCTTTTGGATAGGGGTGAGATGGGGATGAGCCTTGTGATTGACAATGATGCTCATCCTACCCATTAACTTCAACATTCTTCATCAGCCATCAATGTTGATTGATTGTTCCAATCCTAGAACAATCAAGTACTTGTATTGATGGCTTCTCAACTTGGCCAGCGTATCTCATCAAGGTGGCTGCCAATCAGATCAACAAAAGGAAGGGGACTCAAGGGACAAGATGGGGATGAGCCTTGTGATTGAAAATTATTCTCATCCTACCCATTCACTTCAACATTTTTAATAAGCCATCAATGTTGATTGATTGATCCAAGCCTAGAACAATCAAGTACTTGTATCAATGGCTTCTCAACTTGGCAAGCGTATCTCATCAAGGTGGCTGCCAATTGGATCCACAAGAGGAAGGGGAATCAAGGGAAAAATGCTGAGACTTATCCAAAAAAATAAGTCAATCTCAATCATGATCCTGACCTGGACGCTATCATGAGGAAGACGCCAGCAGCTATTATCTTAAGAAAAAGTTTGATGAAGGAACATGCGACACCAATCAGTGCTGCAGACTTTGACAATCAATTGATTGGGTTGGATACCAACTTCAAATTTCATGATTGAGCACCTGCCAAAGCAACAAAGGATTGACGTGCTCTGAGGATCCAATCCAAACCAATCTCAAGAAATCTGATCATTTGCATCTCTTGCAGGGCTCCCATTTATGGTTCTCTCAAAATTCATCACCAAAAAAAAATTCTCACATTGTTTGAAACTTCAAAAACACAAGGCCAATTGAAGAAACCAGAGCTGATTGAAAACTATGAGAACAAACAATCTCTAGCACCCCTGATATCTTGCTTTTGACTTGTCTTGGGAGGATGGGTCTTACAAACTGATCACCATTGATCTTGAAATGCTTTTGAATTGTCTTGGGAGGATCTGTCCTACAACCTGATCACCATCAATCTTGAAATGCTTTTGACTTGTCTTGGGAGGATTGGCCTTACAACCTGATCACCATTGATCTCAAAATCTTCATATTAGCTTGTCCTGGGATGATTGGTCTGAATTTTGACAGCCACTTAATCACTCTACTCAGTCTTTTCCAAGGTCATTACCTTGCCTTCAAATTTGATGAAATATCCAGCTCACCTTGCATTCCAAAACTTGTCCTGATCACCAGCATCACTGACATCTTGATACCAACTTGACTTGCAAGGATTGGTCTGAAGTCCAAAAACTCAACCTGATCACCATCAATCTCAATAACTTGTCAATTTCTCCTGAGAGGATTGGACTATAGTCTGCCTGCTGAATTCACACTCCAACTACAATTCCTTTTCAATCATCCATCAAGCACTTGTATAATTTTCATCCAAAACTCATCTCCATGAGAATATATGCAATTAAACACTAGTTAGAAGTTGGAATTAGGGCATTAAATTATCACTATCAACTACTCAACTCCGAAAATAATTCAACTCATTTATAACTCACAATCAACCTAGCCTTGAACTCAAGTTAACAAATCTTTTAATTCATTCACATTTGAACTGAAGAATTTTCCAGAAAATAGTAGATATCATACTTTAAGATAGCAGTTAAATACAAGATTCCCCAGGAAGTCTACACTTCATTCAGCTCATCTTGTTAATCAGTCACTAACTTTTATGTAGAATCATTCCAACAGTTAGTAGAAAATTATAATAATTGAAAAAAAATAGTTAGATTCATTTTTAGGACAGTAAATTCCTCCAGTGCAAGTCAAGCGGGTGTGTTAGAGTTTAAGTTTTCATTTATGTGACTTTCAATGGAGTTCAGAGTACCATTAATTGGATTGATTTGATCTTATTATTGTTAACCTCAGAGTACTAAAACAACAGGTTAAATGTAACTGGGCTGTGTTTTAGTATTGTGATTATCAGACTGTTTAGTCATAGCTAACCAACTGTTTAGTCATAGCATTTCACTTACCATGTCAATTAAAATGCTTATGCTAATTTTACCTTATTCAGTTTTACTCAACCACTTGTCAGCCTGTTGTGTATTTAGTCTATATAAACACCAGTTCTCTCAAGTGGAATTCATTATCTGTTCAGCTAACACATAAACCAGAGTTTCCTTTTCCTCCTGATCCCAGGTCTCTTACGCTTGAAGTTACAAGCCCCTTTCACTCATTCTTTGATTCTTTCATCTGATTTGAGCCTAAGCTCTTCTCATCATTTACATTAGTTAATTAATTGATAGTTACCAGCAATAATTCAAACTTGATTGTTGAATCTAAGAGGTTTGCTTAAAGCTATATTTAAGTGATAATGGTTAAAAAAGGTTTGATTTAATTTAAGGCAATTTTAAATTCACAACCCCCCAATCTCAAACATTTGTGAATTGCTTTTCACAACCCATATGTTTTGTGAATGAAAAATCACAACTCAAGAAGCAGCAAGCAAAGTCCTCTACTACTTGCAAATCACCATTACCACACCTATTGGGATTGCAAAGAGGTATTTGAAACCATTTTTGAGCTGCAAATGAGGATTCAAAAGTTTTGAGCGGGGTTTTGTGTGTTCTCCTGGCCCATTTGGGGAAAAATAGCCTCAAATGGGCCATATGATGGGGGGGATTGGGGTACCTAGGCTCCCCTTGACCCAATATGACTTCTGTCAACCCAAATTTGGTTAAGTGGCATACTACATGGGAGTATTAGACCACAAAAAAGAAATTGAAAATCAAAGATTCTTCCCATTGGCAAAACCAAGTCTTTTCACAAAAAAATACTCACCCGTTGGATAATTTTTATCTCAACCCAAAAGTGAGTACACTTTGGGGGTTTTGGAAACAGTTGGATTTAATAATAAATGGACTTGTGTTTTTTTATGATGAGAACAGTAGAAATCCCAAGCCCCCTGGTTTAAACATGGCTGTTTTGAAGGAATTAATTGAAAGTCTTTTCCAAAAATCCTTGGATTCTAGGTACTTGGGTAGGGAGTTGGAAAGGAAGAAATTGAAAGCCCCAATTGCATCCTCATCTAGGTTTAAAAATGAGGAACAAGATATTTCTTCACAACTGGACTTGACTCAATGTGGTGGGTTGCACTTCCTATGCCATTTGACTGAGAATGATTTGCCTTGATCAATACTAATGTAACCATGGCCAGTGTAACTATGTAACTAAGAGGTTTGGGAACCCCTTGAACATCCTCCTGTGAGAGACTTGGCTATTAGTAAAGAATTCATGATTTATTTTGAAAAATGAACAGCCATGCATGGCTATGCATTGCAGAAATTCAATTAAAAAAAGTAAAACAATTGTGACATACCATATCACAGATTTGGAGTATATGAAGGGCTTTCCCTACTGAATGTAAAAGGCAAAACCATAAAAACAATTTCAGGTGTAAATTCATGATCTGTGCAAGTTTAAAAGTAGCAGATCCACATGGCTTTTCTCCATTATCAAAAAAACACAATCATCAACCATCTGCAAAATTCCCAGTGAATCCTTAACTGAGGAGAATCTCTGGTGTATCCTTGGATCAACTTAAAAAAGGCATAAAAGATGGGCTCAATAAAGCGCAAATCAAAAAGAAATTGGGTAAGATTTATGGTTTGGAATACCATGAAAATCAAACAATATATAACACTAAGCACAAGGTGAAAGCAGATGAATTTTATGGAAGTGTTATGGAAGGTCTATTTAAAATGCTCCAAGAAGCTCAGTGGTTTTCCAGGTCAAATTTCAGTGGAGAGGGTCACTTAGAGGCCATTGTCTTGGCTCATCCTGAGTCTATAAAAAGTTTTTAGAAATTCCATAATATTTCTTTGTTGGATTGTACTTACCAAACAAATAGGTAAAACATCCCTCTATTGCATGTTGTAGGAATGAAAGCCAAAAGGAAAGATTCTAAAAATATTTTTTGTATTTTTTAAAGAAAGAAATGTATGAGTCCTACATTTGGGCTTTGAATGAATCAAATGAGTTTGATTATGATCCAGAGAGGCTCCCAAAAGTCTTTGTGATGGACTGTGAAAAATCTCTGATTTGTGCCATTGAAAATAATTTCCCTGGGTCATCCAGACAGTTTTGCTCCTGGAATTTTTCTAAAAATATTCAAGCAAATTGTAAAGTGTGCTTCAGTAATGTCAGCTTGCCATTTGACAAGAGCAACCTGTCAAAGCAGATTAAAAACAGAAAAGAAATGATAAAACTAGAAGGGATGGGAAATCCAAATATATTATTGCAGAATTGGATTTCCTACCCAAAAACAGGTAGGGTCACTCACTGACCGCACCCTTGAAATCAAACTCCTTACATTTTTAAATAATTTCAGAAGAAAAGGCCAATAAACAATGGCACCACTATGACAATTTTTGGCCATTCTAATACTTCACTTATAATGCCATGTAAAGGTTTCACACATAAAATTCAGTCAGAATTGAGGTGTTTTGTATATTTTAGGAGTTACAGGCGGATTTAGGTTATGTCACAATTCCCGCGCACAGCCCTGCATTCTTATAGCAAAGGTACACACGCCTGACACTCAATATGTAGGCGCATGTCAAGAAACCCGCATGCAAAATGACTGATGATGGATTCCCACCCGCAGCTGTCAAACCTGCGCGCGGCAACATCAGCTTTACTAATTTCAACAGCCAGGTACCGCAGGAACATGCTAAAACTTGCATGCATAAATGATGCATATGTAACAAGTTCACTGATGGATAGGGAGATGTTTGAAACCTAAGAAAATTGAATAAAAATATGAAAATAAAAACATTAAAATACAATAAATTGTGACAAACAACAATGAAGGTTGTTATGTAAATGAAACACGCAACACATCAAGAAGTCTACCAAAAAATTATTAAAAATTACCAACATGTGCAAAAGAAGGCTTAAAAATCTACAAATACCCACTTCTACCCATGCCACTCTAAAAAAGTAACACAAAATGAGGAAATATGTTGGAACCATAAAAATAACAAATTGATATTTAAATACCTTCTGACAATCATTTCACATGGAAATATGACACCGGCAAGGCTGATCAGCTGACAGCACCAAGAATACCTCCCAAAAAAGCCCTGGATAGCCTGCCAGCCTCAGCTCACAAGCATAACCCTCTCTACATTCCCTGAGAAGGTCTTATTGTCCTAAAAAGGTATATAAACGGCCCCTTTTAGATGGTTTGAACTCCAGTAATTTTTAAGTAATCAATCCAGACCCCTTGCTATCCTTGATAAAGTGTTTATTCAAGATAAAGAAGTGATTGATGGCCTCAGTCTGATAGTATAATTATTAATTGTAACCCATTGTTAATTCCGTTGAAGAATATCAGCAATATCCCCAACAATTGTCCTGAGACCCTTTCAACCATGAATTTCTGCAAGTTTCTTGGGGTGTCTGCTTAAATTAGTAATTAGTGTCCTCTTTGCCTCCAGGCATAAGTTCTGTGAGTCAGCCAGTCCACACAATCCCCTTTAGTAAACCCCTTTTGAGTAATCACTTAGGACCTCATTGTCCCAAAGTCTTTACACGGTTCAAAAGAGCCCCTTGAAGAGAGGTTGTTATCCAATAAAGATCCCTTGTTTGGATGAACTTTGGCCCCTCTTGAAAAATATATTTAAATCAATTTAATCCAACTAAACCACTCAAACTTTGCACTTGCTTCAAAATCAATCATTTAAGCATTTTAGGTAATTTTTTTGGAATTGTTATTATTCTGGAACCAATATCACTTTCTGTAGCTAAAGGACGGCAAAGTTTGTTTTATCAGTAAGCTGAAAAGTAATGAAAATGAAGTATGGCAAAATTTTATGACTCTGTGGTAAAATTATGGGGCCTCTAAAACCAAGGTGGAGGCAGAAGTAACTGATGTGGAACTCAGAGAAGTCCAATTGATTGCTTCTTCTGTCCATCTCTGCTGTAAAGCGTTATGCTGAAAATTGTATAAAGTTTTTCTTGAAAGAATGTGAGGATTTGCTTGAGTATATGGAACAAAAATTCCCTTTAACAGAGATGTTTTTAATGGCTTAAACTTTTTTCAACCCAGAATTTGGAAATGAAAAAATCTCTTGGGTAAAAGGGGCCCATGCTAATTTCAAACATTTAATTGCAGGATCTGTGGGGAACATTTTGGATGTGTTGAAACACCTCAAAGGAAACATTGAAACCTAAATAAAATCAGTGCATGCATTGCTTGAAAAATCTCAGATAAAGGTAGGAACTGTTCTTCAAAATAAATTTCACCTTTGGGTTAAAAATTGTCTATTGAGGAAATTAAACTTGTTAAAGATCAATTTGAGAATTCAAAGCGCAACCATGATGGCAAGGTGTTCTCAAATTCATTTTTGAAAACAAGGAGATTTTCAGTTTCCCACATCTTAGCAGAAATACTGCATCAAGACAATCCCTTGTGCCTGAGGATGTTCATCCCAAGTGGTGGTTAGATTGTGAACCTTCCAGTGAATTAATTTGGTTTTCTGGGCTTTTGAAGGGTACCAATCATTGGATTGAACGATTAATTATTTTCTTGCTTTTCAAAAGATTGAAAAAAATCCAGTGCTTGAATCCAATTGTTTAACAGGTTGAATTCCATGGTTATGGGACAAAATCAAACAGTTTCATTGGATATTTGAAATTAAATGGTCAATTATGAAGCCAATTTCATTTCTAAGCCAAGGCTTGAGCCAAAGGTCTTATGGTACAGCTGTGCTCAAACCAAATTGAAAGATAATAATTGTGAACTTTCAAAATTTGAATAAGTTGAAATGGAAATTAAGAGGGAAAAAAAGCTTAGAAGTGCACCAAAAAGACCAAAAAATGTAGGTCTTTTATTTTGAGAATTGTTCATTTTTATGGTTTAATGAACTGATGGGAAAATTCTTTCTATAGTCAAATGAAGGATCTTCATCTGAACTTCACAGTTCAGATGAAGAGGCTGAAATTTAATCAGGTTACCTTCATTTGAATCTTCTTTTTCTTCTAAAGCAGGAGAAGAAGTGGGAAATTCAACCAGAACCCTATCTTTAGAAAGTATTTCTTTATTTATTTGATTTGAATAATTAATACTGAGTTAGTTTTGATCATAGGAACCGAATTGAAATCCCTCAATCATATACCTTTGAAATTAAAAAAGTTCTTGGGGGAGGTTTTGGATCAGGTTGATGATGGGAATCACCAAAATAGAGATTGTACTAAATTACTTGGGTACAATGATAATTGATTGTTTAAAGTACAAAAGGAATTGATTTGAACATTGATGAAAAATGAAACATAATATTCTAAGATAATTGGGTGCATTAAAGACATTGAAAAGATAGATCAAAGATTTGATTTTGATGAAATAAATGAAATGAATTCCTCTTCAAAATTGCTTGAAAAGATAGAAATGGGCCAACTAATAGCTGACAGTTAGGGAAGACCATTATATTTCATTTCATGGGATTCATGTTTTAATTCTACTTCTATGAAACTGGGTTTAAAAGAACAATCAGATGCCATTTTCATTTGCTTTCTTAACAATAATCACTGGGTTCATCTTGTACTTAAGGGAAATATTATTCCAGTGCCGCCCATTTTTTGAAAACCTGCTCTTTGAATTCTAAAAATACTTCTGGTTGGGCTGATCATCTCAAAGATCAAATTCAGTTGTATCCTAAGTTATAAAACTCATTCATATTTCATAATTTGGTTTTGTTTTCTGATTCTGATTTTTTTATTCTATTAATATGAAGGGTTATAACATTTTTAGCTTCACTATGTTGATTATTTTGATTTAAAATCATGATGTTTAGTTTTGTGAATGAGATTTTATTGGCAAGTAAGTTCAACTTGTTTTTGGCTGATCCTGTCATAAGGAGTATTTTTAATTCTTGTTATGGTATAAGCTAAACACAAGTTGAAATTGTTTTTTTCTTGGTGTTTTTAAGTTAGGGATATTCCATTAAGGTGGAAGTGATAGGAGTCTTTTTTGGTGTTTTTAAATTAGGGATAGTCCATTGATGTGGGCTTGATACAAGTCCACCTTTTTGGAAAAGCCCTATTTTTTGGGGGGGTTGATTTAGTTTTTTGCTAGTCCCAGGCAATAGGTTTAACTGGTATTGGGATAGCTGATCGCATCAGAAGGAGTATTTTTACTTTTTTTGATGGTATCAGCTTGACATAAGTTGAACTTGTATTTTTTAGTGTTTTTACTTTAGGGCTGGTCCATCAAATTTTTCATTATTTATTTATTTTTTTGGTGTCTTTGCTTTCAGGCTGATCCATATAATTTTTCATTGTTTATTTATATGGGCTGCAAATTCATGGTTCCAGAGTAGTGAAATTTTTATTGTTTCAATTTGTTTGATTTTTATTCTTTTGTTTCTTGTTTTTCATTTCTTTTGTGTTTTTGTTTTTGTTTTTGTTTTTCTTCAATTTTATATTTTTTTGTATTTATTTTATGGGTGATTTAAATTAACAGCTCATTGAGGGGTGTATGCGTGTCTCTTTACACGGCATTTTGAGTTGTTTACACAGCTCAATGGGACGGGTGGAACCCTACACAGCTCAAATGAGCTGTGTGGCATGCTAAAAAGCTCAAATGAGCTGTGTGGCATGCTACACAGCTCAAATGGGCCGTGTGGCATGCTACACGCCTCAAATGGGCTGTTTGGCATGCTACACGTCCCATTTGAGTTTTACAGCACGCTAAACAACTAAAATCAAGTTGTGTAGCCTCCACTAAAGAATAAATAATAAATTATGAATTATGAATTATAAATTATAAATGATAAATGATAAATGAAAATTGATAAATGATAAATAATAATTAATAAATAATAAATAATAAATAATAAATATAAATAATAAATAATAAATAATAAACAATAAATAATAAACAATAAACAATAAACAATAAATAATAAATAATAAATAATAAATAATAAATAATAAATAATAAATAATAAATAATAAATAATAAATAATAAATAATAAATAATAAATAATAAATAATAAATAATAAATAATAAATAATAAATAATGAATAATGAATAATAAATAATAAATAATAAATAATAAATAATAAATAATAAATAATAAATAATAAATAATAAATAATAAATAATAAATAATAAATAATAAATAATAAATAATAAATAATAAATAATAAATAATAAATAATAAATAATAAATAATAAATAATAAATAATAAATAATAAATAATAAATAATAAATAATAAATAATAAATAATAAATAATAAATAATAAATAATAAATAATAAATAATAAATAATAAATAATAAATAATAAATAATAAATAATAAATAATAAATAATAAATAATAAATAATAAATAATAAATAATAAATAATAAAGAATAAATAATAAATAATAAATAATAAATAATAAATAATAAATAATAAATAATAAATAGTAAATAATAAATAATAAATAATAAATAATAAATAATAAATAATAAATGATAAATAATAAATGATAAATAATAAATAATAAATAATAAATAATAAATAATAAATAATAAATAATAAATAATAAATAATAAATAATAAATAATAAATAATAAATAATGAATAATAAATAATAAATAATAAATAATAAATAATAAATAATAAATAATAAATAATAAATAATAAATAATAAATAAGAAATAATAAATAAGAAATAATAAATAATAAATAATAAATAATAAATAATAAATAATAAATAATAAATAATAAATAATAAATAATAAATAATAGATAATAGATAATAAATAATAAATAATAAATAATAAATAATAAATAATAAATAATAAATAATAAATAATAAATAATAAATAATAAATAATAAATAATAAATAATAAATAATAAATAATAAATAATAAATAATAAATAATAAATAATAAATAATAAATAATAAATAATAAATAATAAATAATAAATAATAAATAATAAATAATAAATAATAAATAATAAATAATAAATAATAAATAATAAATAATAAATAATAAATAATAAATAATAAATAATAAATAATAAATAATAAATAATAAATAATAAATAATAAATAATAAATAATAAATAATAAATAATAAATAATAAATAATAAATAATAAATAATAAATAATAAATAATAAATAATAAATAATAAATAATAAATAATAAATAATAAATAATAAATAATAAATAATAAATAATAAATAATAAATAATAAATAATAAATAATAAATAATAAATAATAAATAATAAATAATAAATAATAAATAATAAATAATAAATAATAAATAATAAATAATAAATAATAAATAATAAATAATAAATAATAAATAATAAATAATAAATAATAAATAATAAATAATAAATAATAAATAATAAATAATAAATAATAAATAATAAATAATAAATAATAAATAATAAATAATAAATAATAAATAATAAATAATAAATAATAAATAATAAATAATAAATAATAAATAATAAATAATAAATAATAAATAATAAATAATAAATAATAAATAATAAATAATAAATAATAAATAATAAATAATAAATAATAAATAATAAATAATAAATAATAAATAATAAATAATAAATAATAAATAATAAATAATAAATAATAAATAATAAATAATAAATAATAAATAATAAATAATAAATAATAAATAATAAATAATAAATAATAAATAATAAATAATAAATAATAAATAATAAATAATAAATAATAAATAATAAATAATAAATAATAAATAATAAATAATAAATAATAAATAATAAATAATAAATAATAAATAATAAATAATAAATAATAAATAATAAATAATAAATAATAAATAATAAATAATAAATAATAAATAATAAATAATAAATAATAAATAATAAATAATAAATAATAAATAATAAATAATAAATAATAAATAATAAATAATAAATAATAAATAATAAATAATAAATAATAAATAATAAATAATAAATATATAAATAATAAATAATAAATAATAAATAATAAATAATAAATAATAAATAATAAATAATAAATAATAAATAATAAATAATAAATAATAAATAATAAATAATAAATAATAAATAATAAATAATAAATAATAAATAATAAATAATAAATAATAAATAATAAATAATAAATAATAAATAATAAATAATAAATAATAAATAATAAATAATAAATAATAAATAATAAATAATAAATAATAAATAATAAATAATAAATAATAAATAATAAATAATAAATAATAAATAATAAATAATAAATAATAAATAATAAATAATAAATAATAAATAATAAATAATAAATAATAAATAATAAATAATAAATAATAAATAATAAATAATAAATAATAAATAATAAATAATAAATAATAAATAATAAATAATAAATAATAAATAATAAATAATAAATAATAAATAATAAATAATAAATAATAAATAATAAATAATTAATAATAAATAATAAATAATAAATAATAAATAATAAATAATAAACAATAGATAATAAAAAATAAATAATAAATAATAAATAATAAATAATAAATAATAAATAATTAATAATAAATAATAAATAATAAATAATAAATAATAAATAATAAATAATAAATAATAAATAATAAATAATGAATAATAAATAATAAATAATAAATAATAAATAATAAATAATAAATAATAAATAATAAATAATAAATCATAAATAATAAATCATAAATAATAAATAATAAATAATAAATAATAAATAATAAATAATAAATAATAAATAATAAATAATAAATAATAAATAATAAATAATAAATAATAAATAATAAATAATAAATAATAAATAATAAATAATAAATAATAAATAATAAATAATAAATAATAAATAATAAATAATAAATAATAAATAATAAATAATAAATAATAAATAATAAATAGTAAATAATAAATAATAAATAATAAATAAAAAATAATTAATAATAAATAATAAATAATAAATAATAAATAATAAATAATAAATAATAAATAATAAATAATAAATAATAAATAATAAATAATAAATAATAAATAATAAATAATAAATAATAAATAATAAATAATAAATAATAAATAATAAATAATAAATAATAAATAATAAATAATAAATAATAAATAATAAATAATAAATAATAAATAATAAATAATAAATAATAAATAATAAATAATAAATAATAAATAATAAATAATAAATAATAAATAATAAATAATAAATAATAAATAATAAATAATAAATAATAAATAATAAATAATAAATAATAAATAATAAATAATAAATAATAAATAATAAATAATAAATAATAAATAATAAATAATAAATAATAAATAATAAATAATAAATAATAAATAATAAATAATAAATAATAAATAATAAATAATAAATAATAAATAATAAATAATAAATAATAAATAATAAATAATAAATAATAAATAATAAATAATAAATAATAAATAATAAATAATAAATAATAAATAATAAATAATAAATAATAAATAATAAATAATAAATAATAAATAATAAATAATAAATAATAAATAATAAATAATAAATAATAAATAATAAATAATAAATAATAAATAATAAATAATAAATAATAAATAATAAATAATAAATAATAAATAATAAATAATAAATAATAAATAATAAATAATAAATAATAAATAATAAATAATAAATAATAAATAATAAATAATAAATAATAAATAATAAATAATAAATAATAAATAATAAATAATAAATAATAAATAATAAATAATAAATAATAAATAATAAATAATAAATAATAAATAATAAATAATAAATAATAAATAATAAATAATAAATAATAAATAATAAATAATAAATAATAAATAATAAATAAAATAATAAATAATAAATAATAAATAATAAATAATAAATAATAAATAATAAATAATAAATAATAAATAATAAATAATAAATAATAAATAATAAATAATAAATAATAAATAATAAATAATAAATAATAAATAATAAATAATAAATAATTAATAATAAATAATAAATAATAAATAGTAAATAGTAAATAATAAATAATAAATAATAAATAATAAATAATAAATAATAAATAATAAATAATAAATAATAAATAATAAATAATAAATAATAAATAATAAATAATAAATAATAAATAATAAATAATAAATAATAAATAATAAATAATAAATAATAAATAATAAATAATAAATGATAAATAATAAATAATAAAAAATAAATAATAAATAATAAATAATAAATAATAAATAATAAATAATAAATAATAAATAATAAATAATAAATAATAAATAATAAATAATAAATAATAAATAATAAATAATAAATAATAAATAATAAATAATAAATAATAGATAATAAATAATAAATAATAAATTATAAATAATAAATAATAAATAATAAATGATAAATAATAAATAATAAATAATAAATAATAAATAATAAATAATAAATAATAAATAATAAATAATAAATAATAAATAATAAATAATAAATAATAAATAATAAATAATAAATAATAAATAATAAATAATAAATAATAAATAATAAATAATAAATAATAAATAATAAATAATAAATAATAAATAATAGATAATAAATAATAAATAATAAATAATAAATAATAAATAATAAATTATAAATAATAAATACACAGCTCCCACAGGCCTTGCGAGGCCCTACAAGGCTCCCACACGCGTGGAGCTGTATACACCGCTCACACAGGACTGGATCCGTGTACATGGCTCCCACAAAACTGGGGCCGTGAATTTAACATCACCCTTATTTTATATTTATTTTTTTAATCTTATTTTATATTTATTCACTTATTTTATTTTTTTGCTCCTTTCAAACAGGTTGGAAGCGGCCATTTGAGACCCATCCTGGTTGCAAATGGCCATTCAAAACTGGTATGGGTTTCAAAAGACCATTCACATCTCTGATTGGTTGTAAAGAGGGCTACACAACCAATTTTGAGTTTTGAATGCATTGCATAGGGTTGTTAATTTAACATTGCATTTTATTTTAATATACTATCAGAATCTGGAAATAGGTTACTTGCTTATATCTTATAATTATGTCAAGCATGGTTGGAATGTTTTCTTCATGAAAGCTGATGAATTATTCATGGAAATAGTACCAAAAGGTTACTCTATAGATAGATTTTTGAGGTTTATAGCTTCTCCTCAGGGCCTTCAGAGGGGGAGGAATTTTTTTGACAGAATCCATGGCTTGATCTGCATGTTTTATTGGTTCTGTGACATGGTTGATCCTATATCTGGAGAATCAGTGCATGATTTTGAGATCTGCATCTGGCTTTGTGATTATTTTTTATCTTAATGTTTGTGCACTTAATATTTTATTGAGAAAGCTAAATTAGTTTTAGATGATCTAAATTTAGTTTTTTATAAATTTCCCAAATCTTCTGATCATTTTAGTGTTTTTTAGTTTTTGGATATTCAATCCTTTAATTTGTGGCTGTTTTCATAAAAAATGAGGATCTGTTACTTTTGTGGTAGAGTTTATTAATTCATATTTATTTTTAGCTTCTTAAATTTTGGTTTTTACACACTTTTTTATGTAATTGATATAGGTTTGGATCATCAAAAATGCATATATTTGGTTATAAAATATGCTTGGTTGACCCAACTAGGCTGTGGCAGTTAATTCCCATACCAGTCCTCTCCTTTTTTTTAATGGCACCTTGATTCACTGATAAGGCTTGATGTGTGATGGCTGATGTGCATGCGGGCATGAAGATTTTATTTGAATAGCAGAATGATTTTTTTATTCATTTTGGAAAGCTCAAGCTGCGTGTAGGAGTAAAGAAGGGCAGGAGAGATTTAGCCTGCATTTTATTTCAGGAATTTTTACAAAAGCACCTGTAGCTCATGAATTGGAAAGGGGGTGATAAATTTGCAACCCTGGGTTTTTAATGGGCGTGAAATTCTGTTCAGAACCCAATTTAATTTTCAATGAAGATTCACAACCAAAAATTATCACACCAAACTTTTCAGGACTTGGGAAACCCCAGGGGTGTTCCAAACTACTTGTTGGTGACCCAAATAGGTTAAAAATAAGTAATTTTCAACCAAAATAGCTGGCCAAGAAGTAGTTTTCAACCCAAATGGCTTTCAAACAATTATTTTGCAAGCCCTGGGGTGATTCAAAATATGTGATTGGGGATTCATGGGCTGTGAATTACACCTTTGGCCCATTTGTGTCAAAATATCCCCTTATAATGGGCCATTTCAAGGTGTAATGAGGGGTACCCAGGTACCTGTGGAGCACATTTGAGTTCTTTTAAACCATATTTGGGTATTTTGAGTACATTGTGGGCCTAGTGGGCCACAAAAAGAACTGAATTAAAAATTCTGCCTATTGAAAAAACAAATTCCTGTGAAAACCCATAAACAATACTCACCCATGGGATATTTTTCTTTTTCTCAAACAAAAAGTGAGTACACTTTGGAGTTTTCAAAGCAGTTTGATTTAATTATACATTGACTTGGGATTTTTTTTGGATTATGGAAAAAGTGGCAAGCCAAAGACCCCCTGATTGCAACATGGCTGCCTTGAAGGACTTAATTCATAGTTCTGTTAAAAAAGCTGTGGCAGAAGCTAGGGATTTGGGCAGGTATTTGCAAAATAAAACATTGGAAGCCCCAATTTCATCCTCATCTAGGGTTCAAACTGGGGAAAAATATGACTCAAAAGTGGAATTGACTTGTGGTGGTGGGTAAAATTTCATGTTCAATTCAATTTATTTGGTTTGATTTATGCTAATTTAACTATGGCAGCTGTAACTATGTAACTAAGAGTTTCCATAACCTCCTGACCCTCCTCCTGTGAGTGCCTTCCCCAGTAGGGAAGAGGCATAATTCTTTTTCCTAAAATTGGTGTCCATGGCTACGCTGTGACAACATTCAAGTCAAAGAGAGACAAATATTTAGAACAAGCATGCAACAGGCATGGAATATAACATGGGAAATTGCTAACCAAATTGCAAAGGAAAACTCACACAAGGAGGGTTGGGTGTCAATGCATGATCTGTGCAAGTCTCACAGTAGCAGATCCCATGTGGCGCTTATCCATTAGAAATGAACAACACAATAATGAACCATTTTCAAACCCCTCAGTACATCTTCAACTGAGGAGAATCTCTGGTGTGGCCTTAGAGCAACTGAAGGAAGGCATGCAAGGTGGGCTCAATACAATTCAACTCAAAATAAAATTGAGCAAGATTGATGAGGCAGAATACATTGAAAAAAGGACAAACTATAACACTAAGGGCAAGGTAAAAGTAGCAGAACTAAAGGGTAAAAGTCTTATGGATGTGCTATTCAAAAATTCCAAGATACTCAGTGGGTATGCAGGTAAAAATTCAGTGGAGAGGGTCACTTTTATGTCGTATTATTTCTTATCCTGAGTCCATAAAGCTTTGAAAAAAAATTCAATAATATTGCTTTTTTGGATTTTACTTATAAAAAACTCGGCACAACATCCCGCTATTGCGTTTTTGAGGAATTACAACTGACAGTAAAACTTTTGCAAAGTCTTTTAATTTCATAACAAAGGAAACTTTTGAGTTCTACAGTTCAGAAGTGAGTGCAATAACTGAGTTGGTGTATGATCCTGAGAGGCTTCCAAAAGTCTTTATTGTGGACTGTGAAAAAGTGCTGATTTGTTCTATTCAACATAGTTTCCCTGAGCCATCCAGAAATTTGTGCTCTTGGAACTTTTCTAAAAATATTCAAGCAGATGGAAAAGTTTTATTCAGTAATTATGAAAAAATGGCAAAGTTTTATGTCTCTGTGGGCAAAGTATGGGGCCTGTAAAACCACGGAGAGGCTGAATTCAATCATGCAGAACTCAGATTAGGCCAATTTATTGCTTATTCTGTTCATCTATGCTGGTATTGCTTATTTTGAAAATTTTATACAGTGTTTTTTGAAAGACCATGAGGATCTTCTTCAGTACATAGAAAATAAAATTTTCCTTATCAAAGAGACATTTGTAACTTCATGGACTTGTGTCAACCCTTAGTTTGGAAATAAAACAATATCTTGGGTAGAAGAAGCCCATGCTACTTTTAAAAGATTACTTTGAATTTCATCAAGGAACATTTTGGATTTGTGGAAACACCATTATGGAGCAATTGAAAGCCAAATCAAACCAGTGCATGCCTAACTTAACAATTTTTCAATAAATTTAGGAATATTTCTTTAAAAATCACTTTTACCTTTGGGATAAACATTTTCAATTGATTCAATTAAAAAAATTGGGGAAAAACTTGTGAATTTCAAGCATGATCATTATGGAAAAGTGTGCATCAATTCATATTCCAAGAAAACTTGCTGTCCCTCGACCCGCATATTAGGAAAATACTAGCATTGAGAGGATCTTTTTTGCATGAGCAATTTCATCCTCAGTGGGGATTAGACTAGAACCCTTCCAGCTCAGAAATTTGGGTTTTGGATTGATGGATTTTTTGAAATCCTTCTTGATTTATGATTAATATTTGATTGATGAATCCTGAATTTATTTTATAATGAGTGCCAGTTTTTCTATTTTGAAATTTTGAAACTGATACAGTACTCAACTCTTCTCAATTTTTCAAGAAGCTAAGAGGAATTTTTATGTGAAAACCCAAAGAATTTAAAGTGGAGCTTCTAAAGCCACTGGTAAAAGATGCAAGAAAGTGTGTTGCTAAGCCAAGGTTCAAGCCAAAGTTCCTATGTTCCAGGCACATTAGAACCAAATTCAAAGAAGGCTTTCATGAGATTTTAATATTTGAAAATTTTGAAAAGGAAAGCCACAAGATGAAAATTTGTGTTATAAGAGAACCAAACTGACCAAAAACCTTAAGCCTTTTATTTTCAGAAGCATTAATTTTTGTTTTTTACTTAGATGATGGTGATATTATTCTTATAAATGAGTTCCTCAGGCTCAGAATCTGAATTTAATAGTTCAGAAGAAGATACCAAATGGAATTAGTATCCCTTCATCTGGAATAATATTCCTCTTTGGAGGAAGAAGAGGTGCAGGAAAATCAAACCAGAAGCTCATCTTTGGTGAGTATTTATTTGATTAATTTGATTTCAATTTTGGATTAGTGATTTTTGATTTAATAAAAAAAAGGTGAAGTAACTCAATCAAATACTTGAGAAAATGCATAGGTTCTTGGGTAAGTTTTGGGATTCTGTTGGTGATGTTGATTGCAGATTTAGATTCATTTCAAGATGAATTGGTTATCACCAAAATGGATGGTTCAAAGTGTGAAGGAAAATTATAGAAACATTTAGAAAAAATAAGGCATTCCATGCTAAGATTTATGGTGGAAGTCAAGAGGTTTAAAATATCTAAAAAAGGCACAATTTTGAAGACATCAATGAAAATATTTCCTCTTCAAAATGGATTTCAAATTTGGATATGGGTCAAATAATAAAAGATAATTATGCACAGTCGATTGTTTTCATTTTATTTGTTTAATTTTGTAATTATACTCGTATAAAGATGGGTGTGAAAGAACCATCAGAGCCTAGCCTAATTTCTTTTGTCAAAAATGACCACTGGGTTCATTTATTAATTGAGGGAGATATGATTCCAATCCTGCCCATTGGATTAAAAACTTCTTTTTCCAATTCCAAAAAAGATTCTGGTTGGGTTGATAGTCTAAAAGATAAACTGGATTTTTATTCAAATTTTCAGAAATTAGATCATTTCATCATTTGGGTTTTAATTATTTCATTGGTATTTGGTCTAAGATTCACTTCTGATGATAATCTTTTACTTCAAATAATATAAAGGGTTATTACATTTTGAAACCATAATTTTGAGTGTTTTGACTAAAATTTTATTTGTAATTCAGTTTAACTTGTTTGGGGATGATCCCATCACAAGGAGACTTTTTATTTGTTATGATGAGATGAGCTTAAAAAAACTTGAACTTTTTTTTTGGAATTTTTACTTTAGGGCTGGTCAATTGAGGTGGACCTTTTTAAGTTCCCCTCAATGGAATAGCTCTATTTTTTGCGGGTTTGATTGATTTTTGTGCTAGTAAAATGAAATAAGTGCAAATTTTGTTGGGCTGATCCCATCATAAGGAGGCTTTTTAACTCTTATAATGGAATCAGCTTGGTAAAAGTTGAATTTTTTTTTGGTGTTTTCTTTAGGGATAATCCATTGAGGTCCACTTACATTCCTTTTTTTTGTGGTTTGATTGATTAAAGTTATGGAATGATAAATTTAATGATACAAATTGAATAAAATTTGTTTCATTTGATTTAGTTGGATTTTGTTTTTATTCAATTCAGTTTCTTTATTAATATACAATAAAACGTTATTATTTTGGTGTATTTTCTCCAAAAATTGTAATGTAATTTATTTTATTTCAGGGCTTTATTTTATTTATATTTCTCCTCTTTATTTTAATTTACCCATTTTTTTCATTTTTTTATTTTTTTTGGGAACAATTTTTTGATTTTTTTTAGAATTTTTAATTTTTTGGTTGTGGGGGGATGTAAAAAACCTGAATGGGTTTTAAAACAAGAAAAAAAATCCATTTTGAGTTGTATAAAATTTGTGCAGGTTTTTGAATTTATCACAATTCTTTGGTTTTAGTTCCAATACAAAGAATCTTTTTCCCCCAAAACAGGAATTCCACATATACCAACAGTTAAAGATGCCATAGGGGATGGGAACCATTGATTTAGAACAGCAGCTGTTTGTTTGGGGAGGAAATCAGAAGAATGGATTCAATTCATGAAAGAGATTGAATTCATGAAAGAGATTGAATTCATGAAAGAACTGGTGAAAGAGCTGGATACAAAACCAATCTATAAGTCATTGTGGTTAAGTTGTGAAATCTGGGGTGAAATCTTTCAAGAAGCCAGAAGGCAACTGAACCACCTTTCTGGCCCAGCTCCAATAAATATTTGGATGAAAATTCCATGCAATGGTTTCCTTCTGGATGGAACATATAACTGTTCAGTTGTTCTTTTTTCTTCTTTAAAACCATGATAATAAATGATCACCTGATTACAAGTGACATACCATGGCACAAAGGGCCCCTTTGTCCTCAGGTATGTTGATTTTAATCGATTGATCAGTTTTAATTCATTTTGTCAGCTTGCTACTTGTTGAGAGAAACCTGTCAAATTAGAATAAAATAAAAAGAAAATTCAAAAATTAAAATTATTGATAAAGCCCAAACTATTATGACAAATTTGGATTTCTCACCTAGAATAAGATAGGGTTGCTCCCTGACCCCACCCTTGAATTCCAACTGCATATATTATTAAAAAATATTTAAAAGGAAATGACCAAAAAACTCCAAATCAAGAACTATGGCACTTCATGGCCATTTTACCATTTCACATGTGATTTCATGTAAAGGTTTCATACCTAAAATTCACTCAGAATGGAGGTATTGTATATATTTTAGGAGTTAAATCCAGATTTGTGTTGTGACACAATAGCTGCGCGCAGCTCCGCACCCATATAGCAAGGGTCCACACGCCTTACACTCAATATGTAGGTGCCTGTCAGGAAACCCGCATGAAACATACTGCTTGCGGGGGATGATGGATTGCTGCACGCAGATGTCATGCAGGTCCGCGTCAGAAATAACTGCACCATTCCTGACAGCCAGGTACCACAGGAACATGCTACAACCTGAATGCATACATAATGAATATGTAACAACCTTACTGACGGATAGAGGGATTTCTAAACCCCTGAATATTGAATAAAAGGTATGTAATTCAGAATATAAGACAGAAAAATCAGGCAAAATAATAATAAAGTTTGTCACGTGAATCACATTATCAAATCCTTATGAACCACAAAACATAACAAGGAGATACCATAAGAACTATTAAAAATTGTCAAAATGTTCAGAAGATGACTTGAAATATACCAATATCCACTTCTGACCATTTAACTCAAGCAAAAAAAATATAAAATTAAGAAATATGTCAGAACTATAAAATTAACAAATTAACATTTAAACGGTTTCTGGCAACTATTTCAAATAGAAGTATGACACAGGCAAGTCCAGCTGATTAAAAGCACTAACAACACGTTCCAAAATAACCCTGGCCAGCCTGCTGGCCTTAGCCCACAAGCACAATCCTCTGTACATGCCCTGAGAAGGTGTTATTACCCCAAAAAGGTTCGTTTACAGCCTCTTTTTGATGATTTAAACAACAGTAATTTTTAAGTAATCAATCTAGACCCCCTGCCATCCGTTATCAAGTTTTTATATAAGATAAAAAAGTTATTTATGGCCTCAGTCTGATATTATAATGATTATTTTTAACCCCATTGTTAATTGCATTCAAGAATATCAGAAAAACCCCAAACTTTTGTCTTGAGACCATTTCAACTGTGAATTCCTGAAAGAATCTTGGAGTGCCTGCTTAAAGTAGTAATTTATCTCCCCCTTGCTTCCAGGAATAAGTGCTGTGTGACCGCCAGTCCACCCATTCCCCTTGAGTAAACCCCTTTTGAGAAAAATCACTTAGGACCTCATTGTCCCAAGGTCTTTGAATGGTTCAAAAGAGATCCTTGAAGAGAATTTGTTTGAACAAAGATCCCCTGTTCTGTATGAACTTTGGCCCCTCTTGAAAAATATATTTAAAACATTTTGAACCAAAGAAAACTGCAAACTTTTCACTTGATTTTAATCAATATTTTTGAGCATTTTTTGTGTTTTCTTGGAATTGTTGTTTTTCCAGCACCAATACCACTTGTTGTAGCTAAAGGAATACAAATTTTCCGGTATCAGTAAGCTGAAACATGATGATTATTCCTGGAACATATCTTCCTCCAAATTCCCCTCCCACCCAAAATTACAAATCTTCTGCTATTCTATTCATTTTTTATAAGATTTCAAATGTTTAGTTTGACCCATTTCAATTCTTATCATTGGCCATCTCCAAGATTAGATGAAATTTGGAGAACCTTTGGGACTAAGGATCCCAAATCTTGGTGAAAAAATTATTCCAAAATTTTTAGAGCTTGGTAATGAGGTTTTCAACTCCCAAAAAAGAAAGAAGAAAAATAAAAAAGTTATAGTTGAATTAAATTTAATATTTGTATCCATTTTTTTCTTTGTTTTCATTCTAATATTACAAGAAGAAGAATGAAAGATTTGGACCATCCCTTTTCTTTTGAATTATTTTTATTGCAATATGTAGTTTGGGTGGTACAAAATGAGTCAAGCAGTGAGAAATGTTTTCATTTTTATCTTTGGATTCAATTCTCAAGTTCTGCCAACAGAAATTGAGGAATGGTTTGATGTGTTAGACTGGAACTATCAATTCTTTCTCATTTGTATGCTTCACACAGTTCACTCACCTCTAAAGAGTTGTATAGTATACCTGGGTCAGTCACAGTGAGTGGAAGGATCTTTTTTCCTCATCCTTCCACATCACACTCATACTGGCCCAGGTACTTTGCCTCTTCATTTTGAGGTTTTCCTTTTTTTCTCACTGTGATGTTTCTGTCTTTCTCATTGACTCACGCAATTTAATCATCCTTCCACATCACACTCATACTGGCCCAGTCAACCTCATCAGGTTATGAGCCCAGAACTCCACTGCGTATTGTCCGCACTCTATTAGGATCCGCATGCTTAGTGAAAAAGCATTTTTTCAGTTAGATGGCACTTCCGCAGTCCCCAACTTCAAAACAAAACCCAAGTATGATTAATCTTGAGTCAGACTCATTCCCGGGAACCCATAAACTGCAAAGCGCCAAACTACAAATTCTCCAGGCTCCCGGACCCAACTCAAATTACCTAGATTGAGAATTTGTGGTAACCTTGTACTTTGAGGCAGAGGGGTTAGATTACATCTTAGAAAAACCTTGTCCAGACAACCCATCTAACATCTGGCTGAACGACAAAAAAATCATTTGTGCACTCATCTCTCAAGCCATGGACGCCTCCAACCTTTGGTATGTATGCGAACATTGTCAAAATTCTCATGGCATGTGGTTTGCTCTAAAACAAGCCCGTCAAGATCAAACAACGGGCGGGTGTGTGTATTGGCTTTGTAAGCTCCTCCTAACCAAGATGGACGGAGATGATATTCTCACACATATTGAAACCATGGCCAAGTTTTACGAGCAACTTAACTCTCTTATATCACCCAAAAATCCACTGATGGCAGACAACTTCCATGCAGCGGCTCTACTCAGTTCCATCCCACAGGACTGGCTGCACTGTGTGTCGTCTCTGATGAATCAAGATGGCGTCAAATCTGAAACAATTGTCCTTGCTTTGAAAAATGAACACACCCACCCCCAGTCACAGTTGGAAGTCAAAGTCTCTTTGTCATTGGCTACCTCCAAGTCTAAACAGTCAAATCCTAGCAAAAATCCCAATAGACATTGTTACTTTTGCAAAGCAGAGGGTCAAAATTTAAATAACTGCAACAACACCTGGAAAATTCTCATGGAACTTGAATCCTCCCGCAAGTCTCAAAATTATGGTCAACGTTCCAAGAAACACTATTGTAAGGAGCCAAAACAACCAGCTTGGGCTGGAAGAACAACTGCAGCAGCCATCTCAAGTAACACTGAATTGAGGCACTCCCAAAAAGAAACCAACTATTCAGGGTCAGAACTCAAAGTCCACGCCGCACATGCAGCTACTTTTGAGCGTGTGGACTCAGCAAGTGTTGATGCCAACTTGGACTCAGGGTGTTCCGTCTCAATGACCCCTTTTTCTTCCTCTTTAAAACGGATCTCTCCAGACAACACCCCAGTTGAATCGGCAGATCACTCTCTTGTCAAATTGACTCACCAAGGCTCCTGGAAACTTCCTCTCCAGGTTGAAAAAAAATCAAGATTTTAATTGTCCCATTGCCTCACAAACCTTTGCTTTCAATAGTGGGTATATGCAATCTTGTCCTTACAGTAATTTTCACCTCAAAAACTGCCTGATCTATCAAAACGCGGATTTAGTGATTGACCAAAAGCCAATAGGAGAGGGGTACTGAAAGGGAAACCTTTTCTATCTTCCTTTGGAGCCTGTGATCTCACTTTCATCCCAGGTATCTCAATTCGCGTCAGCTAAACTGTCTCTGTTGAAATACCACATCCAATTCCATCACCTAGGCCTTAAACCCCTCAAAAGGCTTCTTTGCAGCTTTCAAGTTGATCCATCTCCAATGAATGAGCTGGAGGTAAAAAAATGCACAATTTGTGTTCTATGCAAAATGAGAAGGACCCCATTCAAATGCCATCTTCTGCATTGCTCTACCTTTCCTGGTCAAATTGTCCACTCCAATGTGGGATCTTTTGAGGTTCCGTCAACAGGAGGCTATAAATATTTTGTCAAGTTTGTAGAAAATTTCTCTAAATTCATTTCAGTCTATCCTATCAAACTCAAAAGTGAAGTCTTCACTTTTTTCAAAGCCTTTCAATCTTCCTTTGAATGTGAATTTGCCATCAAAATCAATGCCCTTCTTACAGATAATGGAAGGGAATATATGTCTTGATCTTTTTCCCCCTATCTGCTAGAAAATTGTATTACCCATGAAGCAGGTCCACCTCACACTCCTCAGCTGAATGGCGTTTCCAAACGCACCAATAAAACCATTGGCAACATTTTCCAATGTGCTCTCCTTCAAGCTTTGGTACCAAAATCCTTCTGGGATGATGCTTTGCGTCATGCCTTTCATTCTTACAACTCTTATCCCTGTCACACCCCCGCTGGCTTCAAGTCCCCTCAGTCCATCCTTGGCACTAAATCAATTCCCCTTTCAGAAATTCATCCATTTGGTTGTCACATCTGTTACAAAGTACCTGAAGCCAACCGCAAAAAGCTCAACAGTAAAGCCCGTGCGGCTATACTTCTCTCTCCTCTATCAAACAGAAACGGGGTGCGAGTGTGGGACTTGGAGAAACAAATGGTTGTAAAAACCAATGACGTAATATGTGATGATCTAAATTTCCCATAAAATTCAAAACTTATCCCGTCCTCCTCTCCTATCAGTGTCAAGGTTCCCTTGCCACACAAATCCATGGAACCAATTGGCCCCGGGATCCTGGAAGCTCTCAGTACTGCTCCCCCACACGTCATATTGTAAACCCCCACCCAGCCACTGGACATCCATCTGAGAGGGGTTGTTGAGCGGTGCCTGTCTGCATCCATGCATGCTCCCGCCAACCATCTTTGCTCTTGTTTGACTTCCAGCAACTCTTCCGTGTTCCCTCCTCCTAGTCCTTCCTCTCCCCCGCCTAGTCCCATTGTCACCACCTCTCCTGGACCCTGCCCTCAATCACCTGCGCCTGCCTCTTCTCCACCAGTCACTCCTTTCTCCCTTCCTCCGCCATTGCCACCCATGACTGCTACTCCAGCCCCGCAACGCCCCACTTTTTCTTGTCAACCTCCGGATTGCCATGGAAAGTGGTCCAAAAATGCGGAACCCAAGTCAGAAATGGATGCTCCAAAAACCTGGCAACAACTTCTGAAATCGCCCAACAAAAGCAGATGGTTGAAAGCGGCTGACAAGGAGTTTGCCTCCCTTCTGGGTATGCAAACTTGGAGACTGGTCCCCAGGCCTGAAAAGCAAAAAATAATCAAATCAAAGTGGGTTTTCAAGGTCAAAAAACAACAGGACCACACCATACAGAAGCTCAAAGCATGTCTAGTAGCTGTGGGATACTCGCAGAATCATGGCATTGATTATCAGGAAGTTTTCTCCCCAACTCTCAGACTAGAAACTCTTCGCGTCATCTAAAGCTTGCTTGCTTCAAATGATTGGAAAGGACGGCAAGTTGATTTCAAAAGGGCCTTCTTAAATGTCTGCCTTGATCACAATGTTCTTAAGGAACAACCACCAGGTTTTGTTGATCCTCTTCACCCCGACTGGGTTTGTCAACTAGACCGGTTGATCTATGGCCTGAAACAATTTTTGCGCCAATGGCATCTTTGCCTGCATGAGGCACAACTATAGGTATGACCCAACGCTATATTTCCAAATCAAAGGCTTTAAGCTAACAGGGGCTCTCACCACCCATGTGGATGACTTTGCCATTGTTGGCAAACCTTCTTTTGTTGATGACCTCATTGCTTCTCTGGGCAAAACCTTCATCATAGGTGCCGACAAGGACCTGAATCATTTCCTGTCTCTTCAAATACATCAAGATCGTCCAAATTGCCTTCTCTTTCTGAATCAGGTTCAATATATAGATGACCTCTGCTCTAGATTTCTCAATGGAAAGTTCACTATGGTCCAAACACCCACCAGTTCCGACTTCAAAAATATCAAGTGCAAAACACCAGATGAAGCAGCCTCCCCCGGTCCCTACAACAATCTTATTGGCTTGCTGCTTTGGCTTTTACAATGGAAAAAACTGGATATTTCTTTTGTTGTTAATAGGCTCTCCCAACATCTGCATGAGCCCACCCAAACTCACTGGCTGAAAGCTCTTTGGGGTCTCAACTATGTGGTTTCAACCAAACATCTATGTCTCAGACTTGGGGGCAAACTGGAAATAGCCAGTTTCTTGGATGCAGACTGGGCGGAGAATTGGGATGACCGGAAGTCCACTTCAGGCTACGTGTAGCATCTAGGTGTGGGTGCTGTCACCTGGAAATCTTGCAAGCAGGCTACTGTGTCTCTGTCCAGTAATGAGGCTGAGTACAAACATTTTCCAATTTGTTCAAAGAGGCTCTCTGGATCAAACATCTCCTGACAGAAATCTCTCTTTGATCAGAGGACCCCATCCCAATGCATGTGGACAAAAAGGGCGCTGAAGCACTTGGAAAGAACCCCGAGCACCACTTGCGTACAAAACAAATCCATGCAAGGTATCACTTTGTTCAAGAGTGTGTGCAGGAAAACTCCATAAGACTGACTCACATGTGAACCAAGGACATACTTGCCGACATGCTTACCAAGCCTCTCAACAGATTCCTTCTTGAAAAAAATTGTCACATGTCTGGAGTAGTTCCTTGATTTCTTTTTATGACTATTTCTGCTTGTTCTCTATGTTCTCTGGTGTGCAGAAAGGGGGGGTGTTATACTGGACCTATCCATTCTTTTTGATTTGTATCATACACACAGTTCACTCACCTTTCACAAGTTTTATAGTATACCTGGGCAGTCACAGTGAGTGGAAGGATCTCTTTTCCTCATCCTTCCGCATCACACTCATACGGGCCCAGGTACGTCGCTTCGTCATTTTGATGTTTTCCTTTTTTTCTCACTGTGATATTTCTTTATTTCTCATTGACTCACGCAATTCAATCATCCTTCCACATCACACTCATACTGGCCCAGTTGACCTCATCATGATGCTAGATAGGAAGAAAACACATTGAAATGGATGCTTCAATTTAAAGTTTCTTTAAATTATTTTGATTTTTTGAGGAGAGGATACATTGAGAAAATCTGAAAAAAATATTAAAAAGCTCTTCAATTTTTCTATTAAATTTATGAGAGCTTGAATCACAAAAAAAATTTATTAAAAAGAGAAATAAAACAATCAAAAAGCCCAATGATAAATTTGGTTTTATTGAATGAATTTTTGAAGGTAAAAAAATAAATCCATATAATCTAAAAAGAAATAATAGAAAGGTCATTGGTCGTTTATTTGACTCTCTGGAAGCTTGAATAAACAATAAAAAATGGTTTCAAAAGGGAAATAGAAGCATCAAAACCTTGAATGAATTTCTTTTTTTTTTTGATCAAATTTTGAAGGGGCTCCATTTCTCCCCAAATTACAAAATCTTCATTTGAAGGGTTCAAGAGAACCAGCTACCAGATTGAGGATTCAGAAATAAAAGAAAAAATTCTTTAAAAAAACCTGAAACATAGTATTTGTCTGTGTGGGAGGTACATTTTGGATATGTAAAAATCTGTGATTTAAAGCATTGCATCCTTCAGAAAATTAATGCCCTTGAATTACTTAGAAAAAATAACTCAATATTATTAATTTAATTGAATTGAATTGAATTAAGGGGGGTCTTAAATTCATAAGCCTTGTTTTAAAAAGGACGTGATTTGCCATTCACAACACATCTGGGTTGCAGAAAGCAATTTACAATGTAACAACCTGCAAGCAAATTTTTTTGAAGCTTGTGCATCCCCTGGGGGTTTTTCAAATCCCCATTAGGGCCCCCTTTATGCTTGTAAACAGTGATTACAACCAAAAATGGGCCCAAAATGGGAATTTTAAACCCCCCAGGGAAAACGGGGGTTTGTTTCAGGGGGGAATTGGCGTACCTAGGCATCCCTGGACCACATTGGAGGGAAATCAACCCAAATTTTGGGATATGAAATACATTTTGGGAGTATTGGACCACAAAAAGCAACTTGGAAATTGTAATGCACATTCTGCCTATTGGAAAAACAAAATATTGTCACAGACCATACACAATAACCACTTGTTGGATAATTCTCTTTTTCTCAACCCAAAAGTGTGTACATTTTTGAATTGTTAAAATGAAAATTGAATTTAATACTCAAGTGACCTTGAATTTGTTTGTTTATGGGAACAGTGGCAAGCCCAAGCCCCCCTGTTTTAAACATGGATGTGATAAATGAATTAATTGAAAGTGTGGTTAAAAAGCTTTGGATTCTATTGATTTGGGTAGGGGTTTAGCAATTAAAAAATGTAAGCCCCAATTTCCTCCTCATGTAGGGTTAAGATTCAGGAAAAAGATTATTCTTGAAAACTGAAATTCACTGAAGCTGGTAGTTCAAATTCCAGATGCCATTTAAATAATTGTGTTTGATGGGAACTAATGGCAGATGTAACTATCTAAATATGTGAATATCATTCTCCAGAAACACTTTAACCTTGTCCTGTGAGGGCATTTCCTAGTAGGAAAGAAGCTGAGAATTATTTCCAAAAATTGGCAGCCATGAATGGCTGGGAATTTGCAAAATTCAAGTTGAAAAAGGATAAATATGTAAACCTTGCATACAAAAGATTTGGAGGATAGGAGGGGCTTTTCCTCATCAATTGGAAAAGTTAAACTAAAACAAGGAATTTCAGGTTTCAATTCATTATTGGTGCTATTTTCACATTAGCAGATCCCACGTGGAACCTTTTCATTAGAGTTGGCCAACACAATCATGAAGCATGTTCAAACCCTCAGTGCAAACTCAACAGAGGAGAATCTCTGGTGTAGTCTTAGATCAACTGAAGGGAGGCATGAAAGATGGGATCAATAAAGTTCAACTAAAAAGGAAACTGAGCCAGATTGATGGTGTAGAATACATTGAAAATAGAAAAATCCATAACACTAACCACAAGGTAAAGCAAGCATAAATCAATGAGAAAAACATTCCGGACATTCTATTTGAAATGTTCAATGAAACACAGTGGTTTTCAAGATCTTGATTTGGTGGCAAGGTTTACTTAGTTTTCCTGTTCTTGGCTCATCCTGAGTCTATAAAACTTTTTAATAAATTCCATTATATTTCTATTTTGGATTGTACTCATAAACAAAATAGGTACAACATCCCTCTGTTGCATGTTGTAGGAATTAAATCCAACAGGAAAACCTTTAAGAAGGCTTTGCTTTTGAAAAAAAGAAATTTATGAGTTCTACTGTTGGCTGTTGAATGCATTGAAGGAGTTTCCTTATTATTGAGAGGTTCTTCCCAAAGTCATTGTGATGGAAAATGATATAGCCCTGATTTGTGCCATTGAAGATATTTTGCCTGAGTTATCCAAAAAACTTTTTTCCTGGAACTTTTCTGAAAATATTCAAGCAAATTGTAAAGTTTGCTTCAGTAGTGAAAATTAAGGATGGCAATTTTTTATGTTTCTGTGGGAAAAGTATGGGGCCTGTGAGACCAAGGGGGAGGCAGAGTTCAATGATGCAGAACTCAGAGTAGCCCAATTAACTGCTTATTATGTTCTTCTCTTCTGGGAATGCTTATTTTGAAACTTATGTACAGTGTTCCTTGAATGACCATTGTAAGACTCCAAATGGTACTGAGCCGGTGGCAGTTCTGTGAAGGGGAAAGGTGCTGTTTTGGCTACCCTCCTAAGAGTTGCAAAATTATTCAAATTTAACCAGAATCAAGGTCCAAGCCTCATGAATGAGGAATCAATCAAAGGGATAACATTGGAAGTATTCAGTAGAAATGGAAGACAACACTATTTGAGGCAAGATGGTGGGGGAAAAGACTTGATCAAATAAGCTCAAAGTTTTTTCAGGGTTCAGTAGAACAAGGAGGTTGTGAGTAAAAACACCCACAAGCTAATAACTCTGGTTGTCAGCAGAAGATTAGTAAAGATCAACTCAATCTCAACCAACCTCCAGGTTCTCAATGAACCTGCCCAACTCTCCGCAATCAAGCGCTTGAAGGGTACCAGATAACTGTGGTTGGCTGTAAAAAACAAATAAATTGGTCCTTTGATGCTCTAGAATCAAAGCACCAACAAATTAAAACAAGAATGACCCAACAATTCTCAAGGGACTCAAGAATAGCGTGGCGGAATTAAACTTTAAGGAAATAAAGGGAGCTTTAACACTCTTGGTTCCAAACTTAAAGAAATCTCTCAGACAAACGTGACTGGTTCCAGAAAGACAATCAAATGAATGATCAGGACCAAAGAAATTGCAGAAAGGGATCAATGGAGTGGCCTAACAAACGCAAGAATTTAACCCAATGAATTCTTCTTCAACAAACTAGGCTATTGGTTGGTGATAAGGATCAGGTCACAGAGGACGGATCAAAGGATCGAGTATGGAGGCTCAAAGGATAAAGGGGAAATCAAAATATATACTCAGGATAAGGATTCTCAGACAAGTTCAAGGGCCCCACTGATTGAATATTCAGATGATGATGATAGGATGGATTATTCATTGATAGCTGATTCATCAGGGAAAGAATGCAGGGGAGATCCCCTCCTTTTATGGAAAAGAGCCCTGTAGACTACTTACAAGAGATACTAAAAATGAGAGTGGATTTTTTTTAAAATTTTAGATTAAAACAATCAAACATAGTAACAAGATGAAGCGTGAAAAAAAAATGGAGAAGGAAACCAGAACATGGGCAGCAGATGAGTGTCTGCGTGATAGCGGATGAAAGGTTGCAGCAGCAGATGGTAGTAGCTGGCGGATGACAGCAAACCGCATGGTGTGGTGTTGTATTTATAACCTCAGATTGGGAACTGTGTTGCCGGCTGTGCGTTCAGCAGTTGGGTAGGTTGGGCTCAGAATTTGAGGTGCGCCTGGTCTCAGCGCCGGCTGCGTGTCAGGCCTACTCCAGGCATAGCGGGCTTGCAACCTGCTCCGACAATGTGGAAAATGTGATGAAGCCAACCCTACTGAGCTTTCCGGCAACCCTACTGAGCTTTCCGGCTGTTAATCCGGGAAGCAGGAGCGGGGCAATAGTGGGGTTATACGCGCTGGGAAGGTTGGTCCAAGCATAGGCGCGGACTGATCCGCGGATCACAAGATTTCCAGATGCATGCAAAGGAATAAATGCTGGGGGCTCTGAGGAGGGCACGGCAGAGGGATGGGCCATGAGAAGGAAAAACTGGACTCACGTAACCAAAGAGGGAACATTTTTGGAGGGAGTGGATGGATTGGGTAGGGCTGGGTTATGATTCTGGGACATATTTTTTTCTTTCTTCTTTGCTAGGCTTTCTGTTTGCGCTTGAAATTAGGTTAGGTTTGAGAGGGAGGAAATAAATACCTCACTCTCAAATCTGGTTTGTATGGGGAATGAGGGGGATGGGGGAATGGATGGATCAATGGATGCAACAAAGGATAAGGAAAGGAAAGGAAATTAATCTCTCTATCTCTCTCTCTTTCTCTCTTTACTGGAGCATCCCTATCTCTACAGACGCTAGGACAATTGATTCCGGAACCCAAGGACAACTAGGGGAGTAGCACCCTCTTGGTTCCCACAGCGGGCAATGGTGAACCGCGGTGACAACCACCAGAGAAGATACTGGATAGGTGGATGATTGGGAACAGGAGTGAGTGGTGAGGCGGGTTGTGAGAAATCCAATGGCCGCAAGTTACAGCTTTCAGTTTTTCAGATTTAAAATGTCAATGAGGGGGATGATTTGTTGGCGGTTTTGGGATGAAGGAGAGATTGGAGGGTGACAGGTGATCACAACAACAGCTGCAAGAAATGGCTTTACTGGTCCATTGGGTGTGAAAATCAGCATGGGAGCGCCATTGGCAATCAGGATGGGATTGGTGTTGGCAATGTTGACAGTCTTTGTTGACCATCCAATAAAAAAAGGGTTTTATGGATGATGGGCAAGTGTGGCTGGTCGGCTAGTCAGTTGCTGAAGGGCTTCAGAAAGTTTTAAGGCAACCAACCTTGCCAACAGCTACCAGAAATGATGGGAAGGGATCATTGGCGTTGTTGGCAGACACCCTGAGCTGGTGGCCCGCCCGGCGCTTGGAACAGCCAGAAGGGAAAAGAGGATTGGATGATGTGATGAGGATGAGGATGGCTGCCTGTGCGCGTTTGACTGAGAATTGGGCTGAGGGCACGTGCAAGGAGGAGGAGTTGGACAGTGTATTAGGGGATTTGAAAGACCCAGAGAGGCCTAAAGAGATCACTAGGACAATGAGTAGATGAGAAAACAGACAATGAATGGGTTGCCATAGAGACACAAAAAGTTTTTTTTTGGTGGAAGTTGGATGAAAGAATGTATATCAAAAAAATTAAAAGAATTTCCCCTTTTACATAGTGTCCCAAATTGGTCACCAAACCTTCAGTATGTTCTTGAATATATGGAAAATAAAATTTTATCTATCACACAGATGGTTTGAGCAGTTTGTCAAGCCAGAATTTGGAAATAAAACAACTTCTTGGGTAGATGGGGCCCATTCTTCTTTTGAAAAATTCCTTGCAATTTCTTCAGGGAATTTTTTGGATGCATGGAAACACCTGGAATTAAAAATTGATGAGAAAATAAAATCAGTTCATTTTTCACTTGAAAAATTTAAAATAAAATTAGGTACAGAACTGTCAACAAAACTGTTAACTTTGGGATATAAATTTTTGATTGATGGCAATTTATGAGGGAACAATTCGAGAATTCAAATTCTGGCCATGATGGCGAAATTTGCACCAAGTTTTATTCCATGAAATTGGTATTTCTCTTTTGCCACAGATTGTGTGAAATTCTAGTATCAAGATGTTCTGCCTTTTCTGAGGATGTTCATTGCAAGTGGTGGTTAGAATATGAATGTTCCAGTCAAGGATGTTGTATTTTTGGGTTTTTTTAAGTGTACCAATTATTGAATTGAAAGATTGATTATTGTGTGCTTTTTTAAAGATTGACACAGATCCAGTGCTCAAAAAATCTCAATTGTTTGACAAGTTGAATTCCATGTTTATGGGACAACCTCAATAAATTTGATTGAATATTTTGAAGTCTATGGTCAAGTATACATCTACTTTAATTACCAAGCCAAGGCTTGCGCCAAATATCTCAAGTTCCAGCCATGGTTGACCCAAATTTAAAGCTAAAGGTTTTGAAATTTCAAAATTTGAAAACATTGAAGGGGAAATTAAGGGGGGGAAATGGTTTAGAAGATGTTAGACTGTAGATGAAAAGTACGTTGTTCTTTTCTTTTCTCCTTTCATTTCTTCTTCTGCTACATACATTTCACATGACATTTCACCAGCTAATGATGTATACCTGAGCATCCTCTGGGAGGTGGAAGTTCTCTTTTCCTCATCTTTCCACTTCTCTTCCATGCTGACTCAGGTACCATATCACTCTCTTCTTTTTTGTCATTTTGTTCCT
Source organism: Puccinia polysora (assembly GCA_025617555.3). NCBI lineage: Eukaryota > Fungi > Basidiomycota > Pucciniomycetes > Pucciniales > Pucciniaceae > Puccinia > Puccinia polysora. The sequence goes on along the minus strand of CM062614.1, from coordinate 10,816,734 downwards.
GTCTCCCTCATCACTGATGCAATGACTCATCCTTCCACTTCTCTCCCATGCTAACTCAGATGAGCTTATCAGGTTATGATCCCAGAGCTCTTCAGCTATAAAATGTCTTTAGGATACATATGCCTTCCAACAAAGCAATCAGAACCAGATGACCTCACCCCCATCACCACTTCTTAAACCAATCGCATCCAATATAGTGAGCAACATTGGTCCAGAAAATTTGAACTCAGGCTCTCAAATGTTGTGCAGCGCCAAACCACATGTTCTTGGGACTCCTGGAATTTATTCAAACTACCTGGAATTCAAATTTTTAGTTTATTCATATTTTGAAGAAGTGGGACTTGAATATGTTATAGAAAAACCCAAAAACCCCAACCCAACTGGAGCCTGGATAAATGACAACAACATTGTATGTGCTGTCCTCACAAAAAATATTTATTTCTCAAAAATGTGCTATGTTTGAGAACATCAATGCCACACATTCAGAATGTTGAACTATTTTCTCTGCGCTCATCAGGACCAAACCACTGGAGGTAGGGTGTACTGGCTGAGAAAATTGCTCTTGACCAAAATGGATGGAGAAGATATACTTTCTCATATTGAGAACATGGCGCACTTTCACTAAAGACTTAATTTGCTTATCTCTCCCTCCAATTCCACTATGGCCAACAATGTACATGTAGCGCCTTTTCTAAGCTTTATACTTCCAGACTGGTTACATTGCCTGTCATTGTATATGAATCAAGACAGAGTCAAATCTTAGGCCATAGTCAGTGCTCCCAAAAGTGAAAACACCCATCTACAGTTCCAAACTTAGGTGGAAGCCTCAGTCTCTACAGAAAAATCATCTAAGAGTCACTCAGACTCCACTGATTTAACCCCCAAAAGATTTTACTTCTGCAATGTAGACTGTCACAACTTGAACTTGTGCTACAATACAAAAAGGATTCTGAACAAGGTTAAGGAAAATCAAAATTTGAGGCCTGAATCTTCTCAAAAAATGTCCAACAAGAGACCTACAAAAAAGGGGCTAGAGCCAAGAGGACTTCCACGGCAGCTGTGGTCCCCCAATTGCAGTCTCACAAAGAGGAGGGGTAGTCCAACTACTCAGGGTGGGAGTAAAAAGTGACAGCCAGACTTGCATCTGTGCTATTTGTGTCAAATCCGTTGCTGGTCAAGTCAAAAGATGAAAATTTTGATTCTAGGTGTTCAATCTCAATGAATCCCTATATTCAATCAATAAATCATCAAAAACTTTGTAACAATCCGGTTTTCCTTGCCAATCACTCACTAGTGAAATCCACACAAAGGTGATTCACTCCCCTCCTGGTCCAGCATTGTCCCTCCATTTAAACACTTGTAGTTCTGTTGCTTCCTGAACCATTACTATTGATTGCAGGACTTTTTGATATCAATCTTACTGTGGTCTTCAACTCCCTTGGATGCAAAATCTAAGAGGCTGAAAAAATATCCATAAATGCAGTTACGCTGGGTGAAGGTTATCAAAAAGGCAATATTTACTATCATCCCTCAGAGCCAGTGAGCCCTTCTTCCGCTCATCTATCTCTCAAAGAAGAAACTAAAAATAATCTATTTGGGTACCATTTTTGGTTATCAAATCTAGGCCTCAAGCATCTCAAGAAATTTATTTGCACTCTTGGCATTGTGCCATCAATAACAACAAAATTGAGGTTTACAAATTTTCCATCTTTGTTCAATGCAAGATACACCACACGCTATTCAAAACAAGAAAGCCATATTGAGCAACCAAGCCAGCCCACCTAATCCACTGGGATGTAGGCTTGTTTGAATTCAAATCCCAAGAAGTTCACAAATAATTTGTGACCTTAGTGGATGTTTTCTTTAATTTTATTTCTGTTTTGCCACTCAAATCCAAATCCAATGTCTTCTCATACTTCAAACTTTTTTGCTCCACTTTCAAACACCAATTCAATCTAAAAGTCCTTGCTCTGCACCAAAAAGGGTGGAGAATACATTTCAAATGAATTTTCTGCTTATCTTAAAAAACTTTGAATTTTTCACAAACCCAGCCCACCTCATTCTTCTGAAATAAATGGCGTAGACAAAAAAAACAGCACAATAGGAAACTTTTTTTGATGTGCTTTACTACAAGCTTCAACGCCAAAGTTCTTCTGGGAAGACGCCCTCAAACTCTCTCTGTTAAAATACCTATGCACTTACGCGTGTGCTACGTATAAGTGTAATCCAAATGAGATGAACATATGGGCCTCTCTTGCCCGTTGGACACTCACACGGACCATATGGGCCTGTGTGGATGTCACTGATTAGGGGAAAATGGCCACAAAAAGTGTGAAACAGGCTCATTGCTACACCGGCCCTAACCGGCCTGGTGGGGGATATGGGCAAATACAGCCAGATGGGCTTGTATGTGCATAATTGGGCCCAACGTTTATTTTGGACATACTTGGCCAGACAGGCTGGTCCGCCAAAGTGTTTTTGTCTCAGGTTTTGGGCTTGGAGCGGCCCATTAGGGCCACCGCCAGTTTTGCAGCCTTCTCAGGGCTGCTGCCCGTGCCGCGGCCCGCCTGGGGCCGCTTGTATCTGTTGCTTTGGCCCACACGGGGCCCGACGGCCCCCATGGGGCTGTCGCGGCGGCTGAGGGATCCCGCGCGGGCCCGGCCAGTCGCAAACGGCGGCCACCGCCGCGGGAGCAAGGGCCAGACGCCCCGGCTCCCTCCCCCTCCCCTCGCTTGCCATTGCAAGGGGGAGGGGGTGGCTGGCTGGGTTGAACCAGCCGGAGACCAACCGCAACAAGGCAGTTGGTCAGGGCAGGGGGGATTTCATCACCTCCTTGCCCAGGGGATGACAAGGCTGGCCGCAAGGATAGCAACAGGCGGTGGGGGGGATTTGATCACCCTCCCACCAACAAAGATGGCCAGGCCAGTTGCATTGAGGCAACCAGCGGTGGGGGGGGGGATTGACCCCCCCCCCACCATTGAGAGGGGTGCTCTCCCTCCCCCTTTACCAATGGGGAGGAGCAATGGGCTGAGGGGATCTGACCACCCCCCAGCCAACTATTACTGACAATGCCCTGGGGGTATCAACCCCCAGGTCCCCTGGTGAGGGAATTTGAACGCCCCCACCAGGGATTTGAGAGAAAGAGGGGGGGGGGCGGCATGTCTGCCGGTTACACCCCCCTCAAGTGAGGTTGAGAAGGGACCCAGGTGAGTCCTGCCTTCCACCTGGCGCATATGTGGGGCCAGGGGCTGCTTACGTGAGGCAAATAGCCCATAAGTAAGGAAAAAAGAGTAACAGGGATGGTTTTAACGGACAACCAGCCAGGGGATTGAACAGAAAAGGGGCTGGTTCATCCCCATAACAGTGGAAACACCAGAATGGACCAGAATAGGCTGGTAATAAGGGAACAGGGACTGACGCCATGTGGGCTGATGTAGCCAAAATCAAGAAACAAGGCCTGTAGAGCCTGTAGAGCTTTTTTGGGGCAGAAAATTTGCCTTTTGGCTTGTTCTATCATGGGCTCACAAGAGGCAAATCTTTTGTACTTAAGGAGCTCTTCTCCCTGCTGTTTTCCATACAGTCATTCACCATCCAATTGAATTCATCAACAATATCATCCAATTTATTGCCCCATTGTGATAGCCCATCAACCAATGATTGAAACAAGGTTTCAAGAATTTCTTTTGCTTTAAATACTGCTCATTTTCCTAAGCTAATTGCTGGCCATAATTATAACACTCTCTTCACCACTACAATCTCTTCCAATGTCATACACCATCTGGGTTCAAATCTCCAATCTCACTCCTCAATCAACTGCCTCCCAAAATCAATAAAATTCATCCTTTTGGCTGTCTTGTTTGGTATAAATTTTTGGAAGCTGATAAATGAAAAATCAACAAGAAAGCTAGATCATATATCCTTCTTCCTTGCCTATGGGATGGAAAAAGATTTAGGTTGTGTGACCTGGAGAAGAGAAGCATGGTAAAGTCTTGAGACGTTACCTTTGAGAATGATTTCTTCCCTTATTCTTCTGACCTTCTGAATTCACCCACTCCTGTTCATGCAGAAATCCCTTGGCCAATCAAATTCAACTCACTCTGCTGTCCAAAATTGTAAATACCACCCACCATTCCTGTTTTGCCTTATCTCACTTCTTTTTCAACAACACTAGACATACAAATAAAGGGGGTTCAAGATCAAAGACTCACTGCCTCAAGGCATACACCTCAAAATCACCTTTGTTAGCATGTCAAGGATCTCTCCTCCTCTGAATTGTCCATCAATCATCCATCAACCACTTCCAACCTGCACACCTCACCTTTTCCATTATCTGCAGCTGCTTTGAGTACTTCTTCTCCGCCATTCAAATTTAGCAGAATCAATCTCCCTCCTCTGGTGCTACCTCCCATTCCATTTTCTACTCAGTCACCTCCACCTTCTTGAATCTCCACTAAAGTAAGACTTCCACAAGACAGGCTTGGGCATTGGTCCAAAAATTTCAATTCAGACCACCCTCTCAACACTCCTACCACATGGAAGCAAATTCTTTTTTTTCCAAACAAGCTTTGATGGATCAAGGCTGCCAATGAGGAATTTTTGTCTCTTCTTGGGATGCAAAAAAGGAATCCTTTTCATCAACCCCAAAAGGAAAAAATAATAAAATCTAAGTGGGAATTCAAAATAAAAAGGCAACCTGACCATTTAGTTCAAAAATTCAAATTTCTTCTTGTTGCAATGGGGTATATACAGAAAAAGAGGATTGACTTTGAGGAGGTATTTGTTAGATTACATAATTTCCATGAGAATTTTCAATGACTATTATGTGCCACCCACATCATAAAATGCTGGGATAAGTAAACCTCTTCTGGGATGATTTTCCAAATAGCTATGAATCAACTGCTCCTTACTCAACAGTGCACTTAGCTCAATTGGTAAGTGCATCACTCTATAAAGATTTTGAGGTTGTGTGTTTGAATCTCACATTGTTCATATATTTTCATATGACTTCTGAAAGTATTCTCTCCAACTCTCAGACTTGAAACTCTCCAGATAATTCTCCCTCTTATAGCATTGAAAAAATGGATGGGCCGCCAGGTGGACTTCAAAACGGAATTTCTTAATGGCAGGCTGGATCATGAAGTTTTATGGAACAACTGCCTAGTTTTGTTGACCTCCAACATCCAGGATGGGTGTGAAAACTTGACCTCTTTATCTACGGCTCGAAGAAATCCCCACGGCAATGGAACACCCAGTTACACAAAGCTCTCAGGGACATAGGTCTATCAAACTCCAAATATGGTCCAACTATTTATTTTGAAGTCCCACACCGCAAGCTTGCGGGAGCTCTTAAAGCTCACGTCTACAATATAGCAATAGTCAGTGAGCCGGGATTCATCAAAAATCTCATTGAAGAGGTTGGAAAGAAATTCACCATTGGCACAGATGAAGATCTAGATCACTTTCTCTTGCTGAAACTCTCTCATGATTTTCTCACTTGTCACATTATTCTAAACCAATCCCACTATATTGAAAGTCTTGCAGACCAATTCCTTGAATGCAATCACACCTCAGTTTCAAACCTATCTGATTTGGTCTTCAAGATTCCTCACTGCAAGAGTGCGGAAAAACCTTCATCTTCTGGCCCATAAATTCAGCTGATAGGTTCTCTCCTATGGGTCTTGCAGTGCACTGAACCTAAAAATTTTTTTTTTGTCAGCCAAATCTCTCAGCATTTGAGGGATCTGTCCAAGGCTCACTGGAGGGCAGCAGTTTGTGTTCTGAATTATCTTGTGTTAACTAGAAATCACAGTATCTGTTTAGGTGGATAAATGGAAATTCCAGCCTTTTCCAATTCTGACTGGGAAAAGTTTTGAGACAACTGCTAGTTAACCTTGGGTTATCTCTTCAAACTAGGAGAGGGTTTCATCACCTGGAAATCCAGGAAACAGATGACTCTGTCACTTTTCAGTATGGAAGCTGAATACAAGGCCATTTGGGAATCTTCCAAGGAGGGAATATGGCTTTGTCAAGTTCTCTCTGAACTTTATCTAAGACTAGATTCTCCCATTCCAATCCATGTTGATAATGAGGGAGCTGAATTTCTTGCAAGAAACCCCAAAAACCACTCAAGAGCCAAGCATATTCATGCTAGGTTTCATTTTTAATGTGAATGCATTCAAGAAGGCAATGTCAATCTCATCCATGTCTCCACAAAGGACATGCTTTCCAAACCAATGACAAAACCATTGGGGAAATTTATCCTTGAGAAGAATCAAACTCTACTTGGTGTTGGAGTTTAATTATTCATTCTTTTATTTTTCTTTCTTTCTGTCAGTTAAGGTGTGCAGCAAGGGGGGGTGTTTGACTGTAGAGGCACAATCCTTTTTTCTTTGCTTTTCTCCTTTCTTTTCTTCTTCTGCTACATACATTTCACATGAAATTTCACCAGCTCATGATGTATACCTGAGCATCCTCTGGGAGGTGGAAGGTCTCTTTTCCTCATCTTTCCACTTCTTTTCCATGCTGACTCAGGTACCATATTAATCTCTTCTTTTTTTTTATTTTGTTCCTGTCTCCCTCATTAATGATGCAATGACACATCCTTACAATTCTCTCCCATGCTGAATCAGATGATCTTATCAGGAGAGAATTAAAAAGACCAAAAATTTTAAGTTATTTATTTTGAGAAGTTTTCATTTTTTTAGTTTAATAAAATTATGGTAAAGTGATTTCTTTTTTCAAAGGCAGGCTCTTCATCTGAATTCCATAGTTCAGAAGAAAAATCTGAAAATGAATTAAAATACCTTCTTTTGGAATCTCTTCCTCTTCTGAGGAAGAATAATAAGTGGTAAATTCATCCCGGAGCTCATCTTTGGTGAGTATTAATTTCCTTGATGTGATTAACATAATGAATAGTATTTTTGTTTTGATGATAGGTACCAATAGTGAAATAGCTCTGTCAAATATCTGAGAACTTACATATGTTCTTGGAAGAGGTTTGGGATGCAGTTAGTGATGGGAATTTTGGACTTAGAGTCATTAATAAATCACTGGGGTAAAATCCAACTGGATGGTTTAAATTATGAAAGGAAATAATTAAAAAAATGAAGAAAAATGAGACATGCTATTCTAAGATGCTTGGTGGCAGTAAAGATTTTAAAAAGATAGAAGAAAGAATTGATGTTAATGAAATCAGTGAAGAAATTCCCTCTCCAAAATGGCTTGCAAATCTAGACATGGGGCAATTATTATATGTCAATAATGGAAGGCCAAAGTGTTTCATTTCATTTAATTCATTTTATAATTTTACTAGTATTAAAATAGGTTTAAAAGAAAAAATAGATGCCATCTTGATTTTCTTGGTTAACAATAATCAATGAGTTCAACTGGTACTTTAGGGAGATATGATTCAAATCCCACCCATTGTTTCAAAACCTGCTTCTTTGAATTCTAAAAAAGATCCTGATTGGGTTGATAACTCAAAGATCAACTCAATTTGAATTCTCATTCTTAAAAATCATTGTTATTCCATCATTCGGGTTTGGTTTCTTATGCTTATCTTTTAATTGTATTAATATGAATGGTTATCAAATTTTGAACATTATTATGTTGAGTGTTTTCATTTAAAATCATATAATTAGTGTTTTGAATGAGATTTTATTGATAAGTCAGTTCAAATTTTTTTGGGATGATCCCATCATAAGGAGTATTTTTACTTCTTTTGATGGGATCAGCTTAACACATGTTGAGGTTCATTTTTTTATTTTTGGTTTTTTTACTTTAGGGCTGGTCCATTGAGGTGGGCTTGATACAACTCCACTTTGTTGGAATAGGCCTATTTTTTTTGGGGAGGGGGGGTTGATTTAGTTTTCTTTAGTTTTGTGCTAGTCCAATCAAATAAGCTGAACTAGTGTTGGGCTAGCCAATCCAATCATGAGGAGTATCTTTACTTTTTGCAATGGTATTAGCTTGAAACAAGTTGAACTTTTATTTTTTGGTGCTTTTAATATATGGCTTATACATAGAATTTTTAATTTTTTACTTCTATGGGCTGTGCATTCATGGCTACAGAGTTGTGAAATTTTTAGAATTTTCTTTTCTTTTCTTTTTTTTGTGTTTTTGTATTGATTTGCTTTATTTTTTTTGTTCAATTTTTTATTTATTGTCATTTATTAAATTTTTAATTTCTTTTCTTTTCTTTTCTTTTCTCCCTGGAAAAAGTTTGTGAATGGCCTTTCACAAACCACCTGGGTTGCAAATGGCTGTTCAGAACCCAAAATGGGTTGTGGACAGCATTACACAACTGATATTAGTTTCTGATGGCTATTCACAACTTCAATGGATTGGGAACCAAACCGCACAACTTGTGACCGGGTTTTGTTGGGTTTCAAATTTGAAAATTTTCTTAAATCAAATTAATTTCAAGCGCATGAGATTTTTCACACCCCTGCCCTTTGATTTCACATGGTTTCAATTTTACTTCAATGTCCCCCAAGTGTTATAATTATGGCCAGCAATTGGCTTAGGAAAATGAGCAGTATTTGTTGTTTATTGACGCATGATTTGAAAAACAGACCAGCAGCTATAAAAAAGAGATGATAACATGAAAATCTGGAGTCATCCTGACAGTGGAGTATGAGAAATATATAAATGTATGAAGCAATACCAACACAGAATGATAAATAGCTGGTGCTCAACTATGGCTGAGAGAGGAAGTGGCAAGGAGACAGGAGAGGCTGAGAAGAAAGAAGATGAAACGGATTGACGGATTGAGTCCCATGCAATTTGGAAAGTGGCTTGGACTAATCTCACCAGTTATGAATATATATAGGCTGAGGATCCACTCAGAGTTGACTTGCAATATATTGATTGAGTCAAGGTCAAGAGTTGAGTTAAAATTGAGACAAGAGTTGATCAAATTGAGACAAGATTTGATCTTGAGGATTGAGTTGAGGTTTAGTTGAGAAGTGGTTGAATGGAGAAGGGGGAAATAGAGATAAGGAAAGAGAACAAGAACAAGAAACTGAAGAGAAAGAAAGAGAATGAAAGTGGTCAAAGACCAGACTGAGGATTGTCTTACCCCCCCCACCTTTGGTAAGTGTTTGCGGGAGGATGATGGTCCGGGTCATCCACGTGGGCCATCTTGCCGTGATCCGAATTCTCCACATGGGCTGTCAAGAGCTTCAGCCTATAGCTTACAACCCCTTAACTGGAGATTAGTCTAAGCTTTTGTTGAAGACCGCGCGGGTGAATTTTCTCAGTTGATTTCCATTGACCGCTTTGGTGAGAGGATCCGCAAGCATGTCTGACGTACTGATAAGGTTGATAGTGAGGGTGTTGGCCTTTAGTTCTTCTCTAAGCCCTTTTGGTTTGAGGTCCATATGTCTTGTTTTGGCATTGGAAACAAACTTTCTAAGCTTATCTTCTAGTCCTTTGTTGTCAATGAGATGTTTGGAAAAGGTTTGATTGACTTGGAAGACTTCACCTAATAGGTGGCAAAGCCACTTGCCTTCCAGATAACAGTTGATTAGTGAGTTGAGTTTGGCCTCCGTTGATGATTATGTGATATTCCGTTGCTTTTAGCTGTTCCAGGACAGGGGAGAGCCAAAAGATAGACTTAGGTAGCCAGATTGAGACTTGCGGCTGGTGGGATCCTCACCCCAGGACGCATTGCTGAAGCATTAAATTGGGTCTTTTGACCCATCATACCTAAGAGTTAGCTTTAAATTCCTGGTGGAGTTCAGATATTGCCAAGTCCGCTTGAGTTCCTTCCAATGCGTTAAGCCAGGTTTTTTCTGAAAGCAAGCTAAACTGGATACTGAGTAGCTCAAGTCTGGCCGGGGTTTGATTTGCAATATAGTTTAGCAGTCTTATTGCCAATTTTTAATTGATATTGAGTTCTTGAATTGTTCAAAGTCCTCATCTGAGGCATTTCTAAGCTGGAAGTGAGGAGTCAACAGAGTGGAACAGGGTCTTGATTTGAGTAGTCCCAGCTCTTCTAGCCCATGCATGATGTGTTTGGGCTAGCTCAACAGAATGCTGTTGGGTGTCCATTTGAATTTCATACCAAGAATGGTTTCGGGTTTGTGAGCCTGCGAGTCTTTGAACCAAGCGCTGAATTTGTCATCAAAGTTATGCCCATCCCCCACTAAGATGAGTTTGTCAACATGAAAGAAAAGAAATGACCAATTGTTGTCCAATTTTTATAGGCATGGGTCACTGTTGGATTCCTTGAAGCCTATTGATTTGATCCAGTCGGTGAGTGTTTTGTACCAGTTCTTTGGAGACTGTTTGAGTCCATAGAGGTTTTCTTGAGCCAAAGATACTTACAAAATTGTTGACACCCTTGTGGTGTTTTCGAATGATCACTTCGACTTCTATGGGAGCATGTAGAAATGCGGCCTTCACATCATATTGGCAGACATTGAGCTTGTTTTTCAGAGCGTACAGTAAGATTGCCCTTAGCAAAGTAATCTTTCCAGTCGGAGCAAAGGTCTTGTCAAAGTCCAGGCCATAGACTTGGTTGAAGCCTTTGACGCAGATCCGGGCTTTGTGAATGATAATGTTGTTGTGGGCGTTGTCCTTGATTTTGAAGACCCAGGTAGTGTCCAGCGGATTCAGCAGTTCATTTCCTTTGTAGTCTTCCCAGACTTCCTGAGCTTCACATTGATCAATCTCTTTCTTGATTTCTCCTCCCCATTTGAGGTTTTCCTTGTACCGCCCTGCCTGATTGAACGTCTTGGGCTCAAAATAGTGGTGGAATCCATACCTTTGTGGGTGTTTGATGGAAGACCGGTTATGGAGGATTCTGGTGGGCATTTTTGTTTCCTCCAGTATCCTTTTATTGATTTCTGGGACGCTTTGTTGAGGAGGAGGATCTGATGAGTCATCCCTTGAGCTTGAACCAGAGTTGGAGACCGGTGATTCTTCATTGGATGAGTCTGCTTCTGCGGGTGGATCTCAATAGTTCATATGATTCATTGAGGCGTTACTTGGCTCAGGTGTGATGTCTCCCTTGGTGGATTTGGCTAAACTGAAGTCCATATCCACGACAGAGTTGATCCCAAGATCTTCAACCGTCCGTTTTAGGAATCGGATGTGCTTGGATAGGATGATCTGACCATTGGGTAGGAGAATTTGGTACAACAGGAGATCAGGGTTGTACCCAATTAATTTTCCTTCTATTCCTTTGGGATTGAATTTTTCACCCTTTATCCATCTTTGATTCAGTGTGATTGCGGTAATACCAAGTGATTGCATGTAATTAGGCAGGAGTGGATGTAGTTTGATGAGTTCCCATGGGGATTGTTCCATATCCTCCTTTGGAATCTGATTGAGACTGATACAGCATGAATTAAGCACTTCTGACCAGTATTTCTTGGGGAATTTTGCCAAGCTCAAGGTTGATATCACACTCTCAACAATCATTCTATTGGCTCTCTTGGCCCTGCAATTGTGTTTGGGGTGGTATGGTTCAGTGATAAGATGGTTGATAAACCTCTCCTTGAGATATTGTACTAACCTATTGCTTGTGAATTCCGTACCGCCATCCAAACATACGGTGGATGGATAGTAGCCGCATCTATTCTTCTGCCTCTCAATGACTTCTGTTAGCACTGAGACAACGTTGTTTTTCCAAGTTAGGGGAATGCCTCATATATAGCCTGAATGATTGTCCACCACCGTCAGAATGTACCTTCTGTGTCTATGGGATTCCGGGGTTATTGGATTGATTAAGTCTAAGTGTATCTTTTGGAAGGGTTTGGTAGCTGAGGTGGAGGTGGCCTTGAACAGAGACTTGGTGATTTTGCACAAAAGACAGTCCTTGCATTCAAAGGTGTTGTCTTTTGTGATGTTGCCTTGAATTCCCTTGATCTTAGACAGACGACAAATGGAGGCATGGCCGTAGATTAGATGGAGATCTTTCAAGGACCTTGGTTGATTTTGGTGCGTCCAGAAACATCCTTCTTCTCCTCCAGTTCTGAGCAGCTTATCTAAGACAAATAGGTTGTTGATGATAGAACCTTGGCAGACCTTGTTGTTTTCTTTATGGAGTTTGAAATGTTTTTTTTTGCTTCCAAAGAACATCCCTGCTTGATAAGCTTCCCTGGGCTGATGAGATTGACAACTATGTCCGGGACATATAGGCAGTTGGAGAGAGAGATGGCGTGATCCTTCCATTTCAATCTTACGGTTCCCATTCCTTGGATTGGTAGGTTCGCGCCCATCTTTCCAGTTGTGATGTATTCACCTGAGTGCGGCTCAAGAGTGGAGAAGAATTCGGGTTTGTTGAAGATATGAGAGGTGGCTCCGCTGTCAACCAGAATTTTCTTCTCTGCTCCAATTCTTGAGTCGATCCATCAGGTTACAAAGGCGTGAAAATGGGCGGACTCTTGGGACTTTTTCTGTTTCTCTTTCCACTTACTCTTATTTTCTCTCCACCATTCTGGGGCCTTGTCTGGATGAAGATGGAAGCACTCCAATTCTGAGTGATTTTTATCTTGCTTTGGGTTGTGGTACCCCTTGATGCATTGGCTTGCCAGATGGTTCTTGTTCTTGGTCTGAATTGTGGCCAATGCCGTTTTGGTGGTACCTTGGAGTGTTCCTTTTTTGGAGAATTCTGCTTTGACCTTGTTGTGGTATTGGATGAGATGATTGCACACAAACTTGACTGAGATCTGTTTGTCTGAGTGCATGAGCTGTTGTTTGAGGTCTTGTAGACTTGCAGGGAATTTGACATCTTCAGGTACGCCAAGATGTTGTTTGGCAGTTCTATGCCAATATCAATCATCTTCTTGATGGAGGTCTTGAAATTGGTGACAAAATTCATAATTTCCTCCTCCTTGAAGTTGATATGTAAGAAGTTGTTGAAGATACTTGCTCTTTTTGATGCTTGAGACGAGGAGAATTGTTCCTTGATGGCCTTCCATATCTCCTTTGCCAAATTAATGTTGGCTTCCCTGATGAAGTTGTTGTGCATTACGGAATTGACTTTAGATATGAGGAGTAATTGAATTTCATCATTGTCTTGACTTGTGAGAGTTCTGGAGCCTGATTTGAGTGTTTCCAATACTCTTCTGAGCTTGAGCAACGCCATCATCTTATCCTTCCAGATGCCATAATTGTCTTTGGTTAGTAAGGCGGTAGTCTCAAGGGCCGTTTTGAGCTTTGCTTGTTGGAAAGAGTCCAACAGGAATCCCAATGCAGAAGCCATAGTCCCTTTTCTTGCTGGTCGAGTTGGTGGAGCCTTTGGCTTTTAACCATGTAGTTTATTGACGGATGATTTGAAAAACAGACCAGAAGCTATGAAACAGAGATGATAACATGAAACTCTGGAGTCATCCTGACAGTGGAGTATGAGAAATATATAAATGTACGAAGCAATAGCAACACAGAATGATAATGCATCCATTATCTCCCCACAACAGATTTTATCCAGCTCACTATCCATAAGGATAGCCCAAGAATTATAATTCTGACTGTTCAGAAATATCTTGGTAGAGCTAACATCAGGGATATAGGACATCTTCTTGGAAAACTCCAGGTCTTTGAGGTTCTCCAGAGTAAGGTACAAGGGTCTAGATGGCTTGGAAGTAATGATGATGTTGGTACTGATAATGTGTTATAATTATGGCCAGCAATTAGCTTAGGAAAATTAGCAGTATTTAAAGCAAAAGAAAAGCTGGAAACTTTGTGTCAATAATTGCTTGATGTGCTCTCACAATGGGGCAACACATTGGATGATATTGTTAATGAATTTGATTGGATGATGAATGAATGGATGGAAAACAGGAGGGAGAAGAGCTCCTTAAGTACAAAAGATTGGCCTCTTATGAGCCCATGATACAACAAGCCAAAAGGCAAATTTTCCGCCCCAAAAGAGCTCTACAGGCTCTACAGGCCTTGTTACTTGGTTTTGGCTACATCAGCCCACATGGCATCAGTCCCTGAAACTTTGCAACCAGCCCATTCCGGTCCATTCTGGTTTTTCCACCCTTAAGGCGCTGAACCAGCCCCTGTGCTGTTCAATCCCTGGGCTGGTTGTCTTGTTACAACCAGTCCTATTTCCTCACACACTGGCTGTTTGCCTCATTCAACCATCCCCTGGCCATACAAATGGCCAGGTGGGACCCAGGACACACCTGGGTCCGGTCTCAGACTCACATGGGGGGGGTGTGACCAGTGGAAACGCTGTCCCCCCCATCTTTCTCTCAGATCCCTGGAGGGGGCTCTCAATTCCCCCTACCAGGGGCCCTGGGGGTCAATACCCCCAGGGTGTTGTCAATGGAAGTGGGCTGGGTGGTGGCCAAATCCCCTCAGCCCCGTTGCTCCTCCCCCTTGGTAAAGGGGGGGGGGGGAGAGCGCCCCTGGTCTCTGCTTTGCTTCAATGGTGGAGGGGTGATCAGATCCCCCCCACCACCGGTTTCTCTCCTTGCGGCCAGCCTTTTCATCCTTTGGGCAAGGGGGTGATGAATTCCCCCCTGCCCTGACCGACCCCCTTGTTGCGGTTGGTTGCTGGCTGGTTCAACCCAGCTAGCCACCCCCTCCCCCTCGCAATGGCAAGCAAGGGAAGGGGGAGGGAGCCGGGGCCACTGGCCCTTGCTCCCACGGGGGTGGCTGTTGTTTGCGACCAGCTGGGCCCACGCGGCTTCGCACTGTGCAGGATCCCTTGGCCGCCACATCAGCCCTGCGGGGGATCCCTAGGCCGCGGCAAAAGCGCCGCGGGGGATCTCTTGCCTGTCGCAACAGCCCCGCGTCGGATCCCTCAGCAGCCGCGACAGCCCTGTGCGGGCCATGGGGCCCCGCGTGGGCCAAACCAAGGAATACAAGCGGCCCCCAGCGGGCTGCGGAACAGGCTCCAACAAGGGTGGTGGCCCCAATGGGCCGCCCCAAGCCCAAAACCTGAGACTAACATACTTTGGCGGGCCAGCCCATCTGGCCAAGTATGTCCAAATTAAACCTTGGGCCAATAATTCCCATAAAAGCCCATCTGGCTGTATTTGCCCATATCCCCCACAGGGCCCGTTAGGGCCGGTGTACAAATGAGCCTGTTTCAGAAATCCACACAGGCCTGTACCGTCCGTTTGAGTGTCCAATGGGCCAGAGAGGCCCATATGTGCATCCCATTTGGATTACACTTATACATAGCACACGCGTAAGTGCATACATATTTTAACACCAAGGTCCCCAGGCCATGTTGAAATCCTTGATTTCACTCACCCACTTCCTTGGGTGGTCAAAAAAAATTGAGGGCTAGACAGGCATCCCAAACCCCTGAAGATAAAGATCAGACATTTTTTCCATTTTCAAGGCCTTCAAAATTGCACTTTAAAATTTGAAAACAAACCTTTTTGTCTCAAATTGTTTCACATTTTTTTAATTAATTTTTTTTGAATTTGGAAATTCTGGAGGGACAAAAAACTTCCAAATATTCCATGAAATTAAATTGGAATTATTTTAGACTTTTAGTACTTCTTTTCCCAGCATAAAATTGGATTAAACTCAAAAATTAGACATTACTTTCATTTTTCCCCTTATCTTTCCAAAGGATTTTCATAATTTTGATATTGAAGTCTTTTATTTTGATTTGAAAGGGGCATAAAAAATCATTTGGGTATTTTTAGCATCAATTCTTTACTTAAAAATAATTGATGCATCTACAAAAATAATGGGAAGTGTCTGTTTTGGGGTGTTTTTTGAAGCCATTTCTGGTACTATTTTGTTTGGGATATGGACAATATGAGTTAATAGTTTAAAAATGAACTTTTAATGAAACAAATAAATTTTTTGATTGATTTTTTTGGACCTTTTTTCAGCCCTCAAATGCCTAACTTGAACTCAACACATGTAGGCCCCTGTTTGGGGTAGGTCCCTATTTTTGGGCTCTTCTTTATGAATCATCTGGTATTGAATATGATTTTGAATTAATTCCCGCCTCCTCTTCAACTCTTGGGGCGGTCCAATACTTTCCTCAACCATAAAATTCCTGGTAAAAATCCAGAATCCACTCCACACCACCCCAATCATCACCACCATTAACAATCATCACATTTCACCACCAATCAAAGAATAACCCATTACTACTCAACACAATTCAAAGAATTTAGTTCAACAATACACACCCACTAAATCAACCCCCCTGAATCCAAAAATTCAAACTCCTGAAAAAAACTTTCTTAACTTTTTTGCACTTTTTTTAACCATTAAAAAATCAATCCAAAACCAAATATCAACCAAAAAAACTTTTTTACCTCAAATCTCAAGTCTCTGAAACCTTATTTTCTCTCAGATTGTTAATCTACTCCCAGATAAAGTCTATTCAAAAGTCCAAATTCTTAATTGAAAAAAGCCATCTCAAAACTAAAATTCCAAACAAAAAAAGTCTAAAAAACACATCAACCCACTTTTACTATCTGCCTCTGCTGATTCTTTTTCATTTCCACTATCAGGCTCTGATTTTTCAACTGATTTAGATCACCCCCATAATTCCACAACTTTGGCTGCTCCACCTGAATTATCATATCATTCAAATGCGGAAATTGTGGATGATTTTCAAGAGTGGGCTAAATCCCATGGATATTCCATTTTTAACAAAGTATCCAATATTAAGGAGAAAAGATATACCTAACAATGTGACAAAGCTGGGGGCTATATACCTAAAATGGATAGCAAAAGACTTTCAAAAAATTGAGAAACACAACCTCCTTTCCAATTCTTGGAATTTTTTACAAGAAGTCTTGCCTTTGGGAGATAAAAATCCAATGCCCCCATCACAATCATCCACCATCAACTGATCCATCTGTTGAATATTTGAATGTTTCCTGATCTCATAATCCTTGATTCCTTTGTTTGCTTCTAAATATCTCTTTTGTGCTATTCCTTCTCCATCTCATTTAGTCCTAATGCCCTCTGTGTTGTGATAGTTTTGATTTTTGAGGTTGGCCAGGAAATGTGTGGTTATTGTCACTGGATCTGTAATACCTCAAATGTCACAGGAGTGCACCAAATCAACAGCGCAAGTTGGTCACACCTCTCTAATCCTGCTCACTGCTTGGAATCACCTTCAGACATCTAACACCTCCTCAACTGTCACAAATACTACCAAAAACCTCTCAAGACCTGAAGACTCAACTCAAACTTGATCACCAATTAAAAACGGCTTAGTGGGTATTATCCCTATGCTTCATATCAAAATTAAGACAACTCACCTCTGCTCTCTTCCAGTTGAACTAAACATCCTACATTATTGGGAAGATTAGTCAAGGTAATTATATCAGCAGTCTGGTGGCTCATATTCTGTAAACCATCCTCCAATGGCCCTACTCTGTTTCTTTCCAACTCTCATTTTCCCATCAATCTTTTCCTAAAAGTTTTTTTCAGTTTTGGTTCTAGTCAGTCTGTTTATAGGCCATAATCTTGACTGTAGAAATTTTCTCTCTTGTTGTTGGCTTCATCCATTCTATCTGTGGTTCTTTTCTTGTCCACTTCTTCTTCTTCTTGTTGACTCAATTCAAACTCCCAGGCTGGTCTAGGTTTTTCTCCAATCCAATTCTTTCACACAATTAAAAAGCCAAAATGGATCCCTCAAGCTCAACCGGAATGGACGGAACATCAACCACACCTGGATCAGGGAGATAGGGTAGCTTCAAGCCCCTCGCGTTGAAGTCCCTGATGGATTCAACTCCTCTTTTATCCAACACAAACTAGTCAATATGGCGGAAAAAGGTGGAAAGGCTGTTCAAGATGAGGGGGATTCTTCACTTGGTCAACTACCCCAATCCTTACAAAAAAATCACTGAAAACAACAAGATGGCCGGCTACCTTATGTCCAAATGGGACCCTGCAACCCATACAAACATCATTACAATTGAAAACAAAGGCTCAAAAAAACTCATCTGGCCAGCCGCCAAGGACCATTTTTCATCAAACCAGGCGGCTAATTTCCCGCGCATGTTTTTCAATTTCCTATACCTTGCTTTTGACCTAAACGACATTGACGGATTTGTCACAAACGTCAAACTTCATCTTGGAAAGCTGAAAAAATTTGGCATAGAGCTACCTGGGTACATTCTCAGTTACCTAATCCTCTTTAAGCTGCCCGAATCCCTCAACTCCATCAGATTGCAAATAATGCACTCGGGCGCTAACCTTTCAGTCAATTTTTTCCTGAATCACTTGGTTCAACATTGGAACAGGTGCAGTATAAGGCACAGGAATTAAAGGCTATAAATTCTGCCCTATATCACTTGGGCGCGACAAACTTGGATTGACCTCAATTTACATATGGGAAGCACAATCAGGCGGTCACCTTGCTCCCTTGCTCTTTGTGCTGGGCGGATTTCCCCAAGCATAAACCAGAGCATCCAACAAGTAAAGAAAGGAGGCCTCAAAAGAAGACCCAAGCCAATTTGCACTTTTACTCGTTCTTCTGCGCCTTCAACCAACAAGAAGTTGACGGAAAGCAATTCATACTAGACAGCGCATGTAAAATCCACATGATAAGAGAAAAATCAGCATTCAAAACCCTCTGTGAACAGGAAGGCAATGAAACAATCAAAACAGGAAAAAAGGTAGATGGACTACCCATTCATGGCCTAGGTACAGCACAAATAACGTATGGATCAAAAACAATCAGCCTTGAAAATGCGGCTTGGGTCCCTGAAGCAACGGTAAATCTAATATCCATGGGTGCCTTACTAAAAAAGGGTTGCCTCCTGCACGTCAAACTATTGAATGATCCTTCCACCTTCTCCATGAAATTCAATGGGAAAGTAGTCCTTGGCGGCTCAATAAAAAACAACCTTCTTGAACTGAACACAAAGTCTCTTTCCGTCCAAAAATCCTGCTATCTAACCTCATCAGAGCTCATTAACCTACACAAAAAACTTGTTCACGCCAGTCTGGGTTGAATTGAAAAGCACCTGCGGCTAAATCTGCCGCAACAAGTCAAAGACAGCTTTGAATGCCTTGCTTGCAAGAAATCCAAGATAACCAAAGCCTCCTTCAAAGTCAACCAGTTGCCAGCTCATTGAGTGTTTGAAAGATTACACATGGATCTCATGGGACCTCTTAACGCCACAAGCAAAGGAGGCATGAAGTAGTCACTCACTGTTGTTGACAATAAATCTGGATACATATCTGCGTTTCTACTCCCATCCAAGGAGGCTGCAGCTGGAACAATTGTATTTATGATCAAGAACAAATACAAGAAGCCGCACAGGTACCCAATAGAGGTGGTCACAGATGGAGGGGGCCAATTTGTCAACAACTCCCTTAAAAATTTCTTCAAAGCCAAAAGTATTAACCACATTATCAGCAAACCGTACAACTTGAAGCACAATGGAAAAGTGGAGCAAGCAAATCAAACCATCATGGAATCCCTAAGATTGGTATTTGGCTTGACTTCTATCCCCAAAAGCTATTTGCACATTGTTATCCAAAGTTTCTGTTGTGCCCTTAATCAAATCCCAGCTGAATTGAACAAGAAAACCCCCTGGGATCTCCTTCATAAAAAGTTGGTCCCCAAAGGATACCTTCAACCCATAGGCTCATTGGATATTTATTTAATCAATCAGAATAAAACAACATTGAAAATGAACAAGAAAGGTGAGCAAGGGACCTTGATTTGCTTCAATCCAAAACTCTTGTTATATAAATTGCTCTCCGAAACCGGCCAAATAGTAAAAAGCAAGCACGTCAAATTCCTGAATAACAAATCACCAATCAAATCTTACTTGCTAGATCTTGAGAAAAATACACGTGTTAAAGGAATCACCAGCCCATCCAAAGATGTTCAACATCATCATGGAACTCCCTCTCCTTATAGCAAAGATCTCAAGCCAAGCATGGAGGTTCCAGAGGATAAAAGTGTATCCAACTCCAACAATTCCAACCAGACCCTCCTTGAATCCCTCCAACCAAACTTGAGAAACAGGATTTGAATCAATCCCCCTGAGAGATACGGCTACTATCATACCAAAATGCCCAAAAACATCCATGAAGCACTCAAGACTCCAACTTGGATTCCATCCATAATCAAAGAGCTGGATACGGCCAAGGCCTTGGTAGTTTGGGAGGATGCAGACAAGTTGGACGTAACCAATCCACTCGAAACCACCTGGGTCTTCCAACATAAGCAAGACACCACTCTGGGACTGAGACACTGAAGTCAAGAGTCTGCATACAGGGATTCAACCAGCGTTTTGGCATTGGTTACCTGGACACATTGGCTCCTACAGGAAAGATTGCTTCGCTAAAAGCCCTCCTGGCCTACTCGGTGGATGAACAACTTCTGATCCTTCAATTTGAAGTGAAAGGAGCCTTTCTTCACGCTCCACTAGATGAAAATGTTTACATCCAAACTCCAGTTGGCTCTAAAAGGATGGCTAAACATTTTAAAACTAAAAAAATCCTTGTATGGCCTCAAAAAGGCTCCCCTGAACTTGTACAAGACACTAAGTGGCTGGCTCAAAAGTCAAGGATTCCTTGAAAGAAACACTGATCCCTGCCTTTACCTTCACAAAGATTCAATTTCTGCCTTGTTCTTTCATGTGGACAACTTGGTAGTGGTGGGAAATGTCAAAAGTTTCAAACTTGCCTTTCTTGATTTCTTCAAAGACTCATTTGCTCATCCAGTAGATACCTTATTTGGTATGAAGGTTGAAACTTCAAAACATTCCATCAGCCTATCTTTGCCAAATCACATTTGAAAAGGCCTAGAAGAAATGAACCTCCTTGATCCAAAACCGCTGAAAAACCCTTGCACCTCTAGAATACAACTCTTGCCTGCCACTGAAGAAGAAGTCTCAAAATTCAAGGAGCTCAATCTGAACTATTGCTCACCAATAGGCCAACTCAATTTAATTGAAAAATGGGCTAGACTGGAAATCAGAGTTTCTGTCTCAAACCTAGCCAGATTCTCTGATAGGCCAAGGATAAATCACTGGAAAGAGGTTTTTCATGTCTGGCAATACCTATTAAAAACCATAGTTTCAAGCTAGTAATCACATGCAAAACTGTTGAGAACCATCTTGTAAAATACAGCATTTCCACCATGGGAGAAAATCCTCAAAACCAACTCTCTCAAACTGGCTTCCTGGCCCTGTTCAAGGGAAGACTGATATACTGGACTAGTTGATGCCAACGTAGCATAGCTCACTCTTCATATGAATCAGAATGCAACTCTCTCTCCTCAACCCACCTTGAGGGGAGATGGCTGAAACACCTTTTAGAAGAACTGTGGACAACTGAACTAAATCCTACCCTTCATCTAATCAGCAATAAAGGCCTAGAGGACAAGCTTCAGAAATTTGGCTCCAAATTGCATTCCAAACACATTTTCATCAAGCTCAAAAGTCTGTGAATCAACCTTAGCAACGGACTTGTAAAAATTAAACTGGTATTGCCTGGCAACATCCTTGCTGATGCCCTTACCAAGGCCCCTAGCCCACTTGCTGTTATGAAGCTGGTTAAGTATGTTGGATCTTGATTTCTCTTAATTTTGATTTGTACCAGGGTGTTGACTATTTGAATTTTTCCTCATCTCATCATCTTTGATTCCTTTGTTTTCTTCTATATATCTCTTTTGTGCTACTCCTTCTCCATCTCATTTATTCCTACTTCCCTCTGTGTTGTTATAGTGTTGATTGTCAAGGATGGCGGGGCGTTGTGTTGTTATTTTCACTGGATCTTTAATAACTTGAATGTCACAGGAGTGCGCGGGATCAACAGCGCGAGTTTGTCACACCTCTCTAATCCTGCTCAATTCTTGGAATCACCTTCAGACCTCCAACACCTCCTCAACTGTTGCAACTACTACCAACAACCTCTCAAGACCTGAAGACTCAACTCAAACTTGATCACCAATTAATTGCAGCTTAGTGGGTATTATCCCGATGCTTCAAATCAAAATTAAGACAACTCACCTCTGCTCTCTTCCAGTTAAACTAAACATCCTATTTTATTGGGCAGATCAGTCAAGGTAATCTTATTAGCATTCTTGTGGCTCATATTCTGTAAACCATCCTCCATTGGCACTACTCTGTTTCTTTCCAACTCTCAGTTGCTCATCAATCTTTTCCTACCAGTATTTTCAGTGTTGGTTCTACTAAGTCTGTTTATAGGCCATAATGTTGACTGTAGAACTTGTCTCTCTTGTTGGTGGCTTCATCCATTCTATCTTTTTTTCTTTTTCTTCCACTTTTTGTTTGTCTTGTTGACTCCATTAAAACTCCCAGCCTGGTCTAGGTTTTTCTCCAATCCAATTCTTTCAAACCATCCACCCATCCAGTTCATAGAAGGATTCAGGGGGCTCAAGAGGATATGGCAAAATATTTAACCAAAGCTGGGGTTTCTCCCCTGAAAATTCTTCATTCCTTAATGAATTCCTCCAATTAACCTGTTCACACAAACCTTGGTACATTCTATTATGAAAAATCAAGCATTGAAAAAGAAACACTGGAAGGAAAATAACCCACAGAAGCTTCAATAATGGTATCAAGAAAATTTCCTTTTAAATACAATATCAATAATCAAAATGGTCATGTTATTTCTTTTTTCATTTCTCACCCAGATTTTATAAAATGAAGCAAGCTTTTTCCATAAGTATTAAGGATGGACTTTACCCCAAAAAGCTACAAGTTTTCAATGCCTTTTCTTCAAATTTTTGGGGTAAAAAGTTTTGCTAAGACATTCTTTTCTAATTTCTTTTTCCTCTCCCATGAATAAAAAGAAGGATTTCAATGGGCTCTCAATCAAAATGATAAATCATTTAAACATGAATAACCCTAAGTCATTGTGACTCAAAAGGAGAAAGCCATGAGTAATTCTGTTGGAACTGTATTTCCCAAGTTTCATCATCTACTCTTTGTCTGGATTATCTTCATAAAAATTTAAAAAAATTGTTGAAAACACTTTAAATCTTCAGAAGAAAAGATCATATTCAGAAAAAAGGGAATATGCTGGTCAAATCCAAATCTGAAAATTCATATCAAGAAAATTTTATCAAACTCACTCTATTCTGGAATCCCTTACCTTCTGACTTCCTTCTTGAAACCTGGCTTCCTCTCAAAATATTTTTTTGATATGCTGCAAACAAGCACCTGCATTTTAAAGATATCAGAACATCTAGAATAGAAGGCCTGCAATCATAAGTCATAATATTTATCACAACTTCTTCTTGTTCCTTTTCTACTGTATATCAAAAAATATATCATTCAGTTTCAATTCAACTCCATCCCACTGCAATTCGAAGTTCTCAGACAGAATTCCACAAATTGATTGGAATTCCATATTGTTTTGAACACCTCTCAGGAAAAACCAGCCACTATGCTCTTAAGACTGTACATCCCCTCCCATGTAAGCAGAAAAATCAAGCACATTTTCTGATTGGGATTATTCTTCTTTTAATGGAATTCCTTGTGTAAAAAAAGTGAAGAAGGAAAATATCAAGAAGAAAAAAAATTTTCTCAAGGATTTTGATCCTCAGTGGCATCTCAAAACTTCTTTTGCAGCATATTTTTTTTTTTGAAGAAAAAACAATTCTAAAATTGATTTCTGAAGTTTTTATCTTTTATTTTTTATTTATTCATAGCTTTTACAGAATGAATCTTGCCAAAAATCTCAACCACCTGATGAATCACATTTTCAATTAACCAACATAAACTGGTTTCAGAATGAAATATTTACTGAATTTCTCAAATTTCACCCAGGAGAACAACATTTCTACCTCGGAGGGATGATCAAACTGTTGGAAGGGAAGGATTAAATGACTCTCATTCAAAAACAACTATCAAAGAAATAAAGCAAAATTTGTGGAAGACCCAAAGGAGCCCCCAATAAAAGTCAAATATTTTCTCAGCATTCCTTCAAGAGGGATTGATGTGGCTTTTGATATGTTGAAGGACCTAAGAGCAGAGGAAAAAAAAGGAAGCACCCAGTTGGTAAAACAATGGTTAGTTTTTTTCTTTTTCTTTTTCTTTTTCTTTTTCTTTTTCTGTTTTTTTTTTTTTTTTTTTTTTTTTTGCTTTTTCTTGTGTTTTGATTTTGAAAGGCTTTTATTTGAAATTATCTTTGTATAATTTCAGTATATGAGGAAAAGGAAAGGAAATGAGGAGCATGAAAATTCCAAGGCCAAAAAAAAAGAAAAAACAGGAATTAGAGGAAGAGGTGATTTATTTTTCTCTTTTGTGATGGGGCTAACATTTCATTCTGAAAACAATGAAATTACAACAGAAGAGGAATTGAGTGGAGAAGAACTCCCACATCTTGAAGAATTTAATTTAATCAAGACATTTAGGGATTTCTATTAAGAGCAATATTAGTCTAGTTTTTCCAGGTTCCATTAATTGTCATATTTTTCATTGTCAATCAGAAGTCAGGAAAAATCATTTATAAGCGGGTTATTTCCCATAATTGTAGTACTGGAACTTTGAAGATTATCAAGAAAGAAAAAAAAATGAAGATTCAGATTCCTATAGGCCTCCTTGGAATCCAAATTTTGCTCCAAAAAATACAGCCTCTTATACTGCAAATGTGAATAAATTTATGAAATAATATTGCTTTATGATTCATTTATTGACCTGTTCTTGTGATTTTGGATGATATTCAAGGTTAAAACATTGTCTTTTTAATCTTTGGAGAATTTTGAAGAGTTGAATATTGATAAAGTAAGTATGGATTGTTTTTTTAATTTCATTTTAAATAATACTCATATTTTTTTGCTTAGTATCCATACAAAAATTTCATTTTCTTCAAGACAGCCATACCAAAAATTTCACATTTTCAAGATGTGATGGGTGATGGAAGCTGTGGGTTTAGATGAGTTGCAGTTAATTTGGTTTTTAAATCCAAATATTAGGCTTTGATATGTCAGGAAATTTTCAATAAAATGGAATCAAACTATTTATTATAGGATGAAAATATCATGGATCAAATCTGTGATGAATGTTTGGATAAAGGAAGAAAACATCTCAACCACCCTTCTGGATCTGCCCCTCAAAGTTACTGGATGAAATTACCTTTCCATGTTTTCTTGTTGGTAGTTACATACAAAAGGCCAGTGGTAATTTTATCTAAGTTGATGGCGTAAACTTATTTGCCTCTCAATTAACCTCCAACTGCCAATTCTTGAACTTCTCCCCAATTTTTAATTATTTTTGTAGATTTTCAGCATATATTTTCTTTCCACTATAATTCTGAACTTTTGAAACTTTCCTAATCAGATCCCCTCTGTAAGGCTGATGTTAGCAAGTAATAACAAAAATGGGAGTATTAGATTCATAATAACATGGAACTTGGTTTGAAGATTTTTTTTCCTCCTGAAAGTGCAAAAAATCCTAGAAATAAATTATTAAAAATCAAACTTGGTTTAATTGTTTTTTTTTTTTTTGCTTTTCCTCAATTTTTCATAAATTGTTTTTTTATTCATTACTGAGTCATTTATTTATAGAAAATGAAAGCAATTTTTTTTCAATTATGAATCTTTAGGGGGAAAAAAAGTCACAAAAAATACTCACAGGGGTTTTTTTTGCTCTTTTCAATGCCCACTAAAAGACTTCCAGCTCAAAATTTTCCAAATTCCTTGGAAAGATAAGGGGAAAAGATTCAAAAGAATGTCTTATTTTTTATTTTACTCCAATTTAATGACAGGAAAAGGAAGTAATAAAGGTCTAAAAAATATATAATTGAATTTCCTGGAATATTTTTAAACAATATGTCCCTTCAGATTTTTCCAAAATAATAAAAAAAATTAAAATGTGAAACAATTTGAGACATAAAGCTTTTTTTTCAACTTTTGATGTGAAATTTTGAATGCTGTAGTGTTGTTATATAGTCTCCAATTGGGAGCCCTGCCACGTTTGGAGCACTCAGCATTTGGTGGTTGAGGCTCAGCACCCAGATGCGTGCGGTCTCAGAAGTGGCTGCTGCGGGCTCAGCAGTGGCTGCTGCGGGATCAGCAGTAGGCGCTGCGGGGCTTGGCATACTGGGCATGGGTTGGGCTTGATTGGATGTGGCGGGTGGCGGCCTGCTCGGACATTATGGACCCAAGAATGAAGCTGAACCAACCATTTTTGAAGGAAGCTAGTTTGGGGAAGTAGGGCGGGGCAATTGGGGCTATGAGCGTGGGCCAACCTGCAGGGCAGGGAATCAGGCAGCGGGCAAAGCGGATATGGACAAGCGGGGGGCTCCAAGAAGGGCGCGGCGGAGGGCCGTGTCATGAGAAGGAAAAACTGGATGTAAGTAAAGGTAAGCAGGCAGGGAATGGGTTAGGGTTAGGCTAGAATTCTATGATAGGGTTCTGGGCTTAGGGTTTCTTTTACATTTGTTGCGGGGCTGTTATTGCGCTTGTACTTAGGTTAGGGTTGAGAGGGTGGGCATAAAGTCCCCACTCTCAATTCCATCTCTGGGGGGAGGATCTTATCTTACCATTGAATTGGGTCACAAGAAAGGAAGAGGAAGAAAAGGAACTCATTGTATTTCTTTACTCTCTTCCCCTCAATCTCTCTCTACAACAGAAAAAGCATCCTTAACCTTACAGACACTGAGATCATTGCCTTCCAAACTCAAGGACTAATAGGGGAGTATCTCTCTTTTACTTTTGACAGCGCCTTTAAAATGACCATAATGTCTCATCTTTCTTAAACAGGGGTTTTAGGTTCCTTTCTACCCCCTCATTACTTTTTCTTTTTTTCTAAAACCCTTGAAAACCGTGTGAAATCAAGGATTTCTGCATTGGCCGGGGACTTTGGGGGATATAACAGAAATGTTGCAACCATATGGAATAAAGGGGCAGGGGCACAAAAAATGTGATTCCCTCAATTGAATTGGATTATTTCTAATATTTTTTTGAGATTTTTTAGATTTATCCTTCTAGCAGCAAAAATTCCTTCAAAAAACCAAAAAAAAAAAAAAAATTCATTGGACATTTTCACCCTTTTATTTACCTTTCAATTTCATTTTTTTTGGTGATTGAAGTTATCACATTTTCAAAAAAAACATTCAAATACCATTCCAGGAAAATGTTTGTATTTTTTTGATTTATTATTTTACCTGAAAAAATTCCTTCATAAAACCAACAAATTCAAAAACTGCAATTTTCTAATAAGCCTTTTGGATCCTTTTGTTTGCCTTTTTGATTATTTTTTCTTTTGTTGATTCAAGCTTTTATAAATTTGAATCAAGTATGCAAGAAATTTTTAATATTTTCTTCAGAATTTTTAGATCTATCCTTGGCCTCAAAAAAAATTACATCCAATTTAAAAACACTTCAAATTAACACATCTATTTCAATGGTTTTTTTTACATCTTGAATCAAAATTTGCGCAAATTTTTGTTGAAAGAACTTGAAGAAAAAAAGCAAAGGATCAAATACAAATCTTTCAGACTGCTTGGCACATTTCTTAACCCTCAAATTATAAATGAAAATGAAAATAACTCATGCCAGCTTCATGGTTCAAGGAATCATGCATTCCTTTAGCTGTAGAAAGTGATGCAGTGATGGGATAATAATATTCCAAGAAATGAACACTTCAAAAGCTTGAAACTAAAAACTTAATGAGGGCTAGTCCAATTTTTGAGATTGTTTTGTTAAAATGTTTTTAATAGGATTTCAAAAGTGGCCAGAGCTTATAAAATACTGCGGGTCTTCACTAATTTATAAACCTCTCTTCAGGGGATCACTTTGGACCGTATAAAACCCTTTGAAATGGGTTCCTTATGACTTATCAAAAGGGGTAACACCCAATGGAATGGTGGGTGTGGCTGGGCTAAACAGAAAACAAGCATGAGAAGGGAGGAAAAAACTTAATTTGAGTATTTTGCTCACAAGGCTTGTGAAGGAATTCATGGTT
This sequence comes from Puccinia polysora, assembly GCA_025617555.3. Taxonomy (NCBI): domain Eukaryota; kingdom Fungi; phylum Basidiomycota; class Pucciniomycetes; order Pucciniales; family Pucciniaceae; genus Puccinia; species Puccinia polysora. The sequence goes on along the minus strand of CM062614.1, from coordinate 10,788,886 downwards.
GAAAGGGTCTCAAATCATTGGGGTATTTTTTCTTATTTTCTTCAAAGGAATAATAATGGTATTGGAATTAATAATATTTAAAAATTTCAGACTGAAGCCATAAATAAATTGCTAATCTCTTATAAGCACCTGATTATGGATTGAAATGTTTATCAATTGATAACTTCAATTCTGTGTCATACACTGTAAAACAACCAAAAGGGTAATGTATATATACGTTATTGGGTTGAAAGAAACCTTCTCAGGGCACGTAGAGAGGGTATTGCTTGTGTGCCAATGATAGTTGGAAGTGAATCCCTATTGCTGTCACTCAGCTGTGCCTGTCTCAGCAGTGTTTATTTGTAATTATTATGTCAAGACCTGTTTAATGGAAATTCATTTTGACATATATCCTATTTTTGTACTATATTAATTTGAAGTAAATGATCAGAGATAGAGATTAATAGATGCTCTGCCATCTTCTGATCATGCTGATAATTTTTAATAGTTTTTATTTGAGCTCTATGGGGAGTTTTGTGGTCCATAGATTTGTTAATGTCATTTTTTGTGACAACCTTTATTACTGTTTTATTTAAGTTGTGCATTTTATGATTGACTTTAATATATTTTTATTTAATTTTCTGAGTTTTTAAGCCATCCTCTAGACATTTTTGAATTTATTTAATATGCATGGCACATGCATTGGGGTTCTAGAAGCATCCTGCAGTACCTTGTTGACAGAATTTGTCCTGCAAGGTTCAACACCTGTGTGCTTGGCAGCCTACGTTGTATGGATGCGGGGCTGCGCACAGGAATTGTTACACATCACAAATCCAGCCACAAATCCTAAACTACACACAACACTCAAGGTCTGAAAGAATTTTTGTTGTGAAAACTACAGGTGACAATAAACATGAGATGTTATAATGGCCAAAAAATTTCTTGTAGTTGTGTTGTGTTTATGGGCCATCTTCTTGTTATTGTATTTATAAATATAAGGAGTTAGAACTCCATAATATGTTCTTTAAGTGAACATACCTCATTTTACATTGGAAATCCAATTTTTTTTTTAATATCACAGTATCTTTTACTCCTTCTTGTAGTTTTACATAGTTTTTAATTTTTTTGTTTTATTTTTTTATATTTGTTACTTTGACAGATTTCCTAGAGGATTGCTTAAAAACTCAAAAAATTAAATAAAAATATATAAAAGTCAGAGTTTTTAAGCAATCCTCTAGACATTTGTAAATTTATTTAATATGCATGGCACATGCATTGGGGTTCTAGAAGCATCCTGCGGTACCTTGTTGACAGAATTTGTCCTGCAAGGTTCAACACCTGTGTGCTTGACAGCCTACATTGTATGGATGCGGGGCTGCGCACAGGAATTGTGACAAATCACAAATCCAGCCACAAATCCTAAACTACACACAACACTCAAGGTCTGACAGAATTTTTGTTGTGAAAACTACAGGTGAAAATAAACATGAGATGTTATAATGGCCAAAAAATTTCTTGTAGTTGTGTTGTGTTTATGGGCCATCTTATTGTTAATGTATTTATAAATATAAGGAGTTAGAATTCCATAATATGTTCTTTGAGTGAATATACCTCATTTTACATTGGAAATCCAAATTTTTGTTAATATCACAGTATCTTTTACTCCTTCTTGTAGTTTTACATAGTTTTTAATTTTTTTGTTTTATTTTTTTATTTTTTTTACTTTGGCAGATTTCTCTGTAAATAGTAGCACACTGAAATTACCCCACTCCAATATGTTTCTATATCTGAAAAATTTTTTGATCCTAGTGTATTTTATTGGCTTTTAATTTTCTCAGTTGTATAGGTACATCTGGAATTTTATTTTCTGGTAGCCATTCATCTTTTTCAGATTACTCTTCTTTATATCTGACAATTAAAATTTTGATATCTTTTCAATTCATCCTTTCTTTCTTTTCTTTAAGAATCTTACCAAATTTTCCTTTTCCTTTTTTAGGGTCAGCCTCTACAGTTATTTCCTGTGAAGGAATTTTTTCTCCTCATCTGGGGCAGAAGTGTTTCATCAGGCTCACTGGGAATAATGGAGGTTTACTGGAAATTTCATTACTTAGAATCACTTCTAAAGCATTCTTTCCATGAAGCCCTTTGATTGTGAATTATTGCACAAATGCAGGTTGAATTTTTCTGTAAACTGATAAGTTTTTGAAATAAGTAGTTGAGATCAAGACTTGGTCTACAATTTTGAAGTCAATTTTTTTATGAGTCTTGTCCCATCTCTGTTGGTTGTACTCAACAGCATCTTGAATACATTTTGAAGAGTTGAAAGTAGGCTTTAACCCCAAAGAGAGAAGAAGGGGAAACAATGAGGCTAAAAAGAGCAAAATGTTAAGAGGTAATAGTTGTAAAGTCAACTGAAACTGATTGAATGAAGAGGAAGGAACACTCTGGTTTTGATAACTGGTAATCAGATGATTTTAATTCATTGTCCCAGGGAAGGACCATTATTTAAGGAAAACTAGAGAACCCCAAAGGGGGCCTAAGGCAGCAGGTTAGAGACAAGTAGAGAGCCCCAGAAGGGTCCTAAGACATGGGTAATGAGATAATGAAAACAGTAAGATTGCAAAAAAGTTAACTAAATTTGCTGGTTACAGAATATAAACGTTAAAAAGACAAAACATTTAGCAGCATGTTTATTGGCCATTTTTATCATTTTCTTTAAATCCACTGATTTAGGATTTATTTTGGCCATGCTCTTGTCAAGTTTGTCTTTGCATAATTTAGGTATCCATCCTCTCTCTAGGACATAGGGAAATTCTTTTGTGCTAAAATGTTTACTTCTGTTGTAGGCCATTTCCAGGGCAGGTAAGAGGCTGACGCAGTCATGGCAGTATTGTTCTGTGGCTCTATATTATATTCCAAAGCAGCAGAATCTCCTGAAAAAATCTTCTTGATTCTGATTACTCATTCTTTCAGCTAACCCATAGGTTTGAGGATGATAAGCCTTGGAGAAGGCTCATGTAGTTCCTAGCATGTCATGGAGGCTTTTCCAGAATTCAGAAGTGAAATTGGGGTCCCTTTCACTTACAATAATCTTTTGGACTCCTACATCTGCAATTATTCAGTTCCAGAAAAGCAGTGCTACTTCTATAAACCACAAAGCAAGTAGTGGCACTTGCTAGCAAGTGCCATCAAGGAAGCTCTGATTGCAGCTCTTTCCAATCTCTAGTTGAAAGTATTTTCATTCTCTAACATGTTTTTGGTTCACAGTGACTGTGAACAATGCAGAGTGACTTTGCACAATGAAGGTGATTGTGCACAATGCAGATTGACTGTGCACAATGCACAGTGACTGTGGGAAATGTACAGGAACTGTGCAAAATGCACAGCAACTGGGCAAAATGCAAAGCAACTGTGCAAAATGCACAGCATCTGGGCAAAATGGACAGCAACTTTACAAAATGCACAGCAACTGTGCACAATGCCCAGCAACTGTGCACAATGCCCAGCAACTGTGCACAATGCCCAGCAACTAGGAAAAATGCCCAGCAATTGTGCACAATGCCCAGCAACTGTGCAAAATGCACAGCAACTGTGCACAATGCACAGCAACTGTGCACAATTCACAGCAACTGTGCACAATGCACAGCAACTGTGCCCAATGCGCAGAAACTGTGCACAATGCACGGCAACTTTGCGCAATGCGCAGTTACTGTGCACAATGCACAGAAACTGTGCGCAATGCACAGAAACTGTGCGCAATGCACAGCAACTGTGCAAAATGTACAGCCACTGTGCACAATTCACAGCAAATGTGCACAATGCACACAGCAACTGTGCACAATGAGCAGCAACTGGGAATTGGAGCTTGGATAAATATTGTGCACAGTCACTGTGCATTGTGCATTGGAACTTTGATAAATATTAAGCACTGTTTCTGTGCATTGTGCACTGTTGCTGTGCATTGTGCACTTTTGCTGTGCATTGTGCACTATTTCTGTTCATTGTTCACAGTTGCTGTGCATTTTGCACAGTTTCTGTGCATTTTGCAGAGTTTCTGTGCATTTTGAACAGTTACTGTGCATTGTGCCAATTTTCTGTGCATTTTGCAAATTTTCTATGCATTTTGCACAGTTGCTGTGCATTGTGCACAGTTGCTATTCATTGTGCACAGTTGTTGTGAATTATGCAAAGTTGCTATGCATTGTGAACAGTTGCTGTGCATTGTGCACAGTCACTATGCATTGTTCACAGTCACTGTGAGTGGTGAATAGTCACTCTGCATTGTGCAAAGTCAGTTACTGTTCACTGGAGTTTCAATAAATCTTACCTGAGCTTGGTAGGAGCTTGACCTGAGCTTGGCCATAGAATCAGCATGAGATCTTTGATGGCCCTTGCTAGCAAGTGAAATGCAGATTTCCGTGGTGATAGCTGTAACCCCTTTGTAGTTAGGCCAGAATTTGCCTTTCTTGGTCAACGTGCCTACTATGACTAGGACTTAGTTGTAAGAGTTAGCTCCTCCAGTGGAAAATCCTGTCACAATGTCCATGTTGATGATTTCCCATCTATTTCAGGGTCCAGGAATATTTGTAGAAGGCCAAATTTTTTACCAGTGGTCCTGTTAGACTTTGGCAAGTTTCACAGCTAGAAAAATATTTGATGGTCAAGTCTCACTAGTTAACCCACCAAGATTTTTTTAAACTTTTTCAGGTTCCTGTCAGAATATAACTGACCAGAGGAGCAGCAATTTTGTTAAGAAAATAGCACAGGCTAACCTTAAATGTGTATGCATGAGCCAATGAATATGTCACCAAGGTATCACAATATGTCACAAGGCTGTTGCAAGAGCACCTAAGATCCAAAACATGCAAAAGGTAATGGCAACACCAGAAGCAATGGGCAGACTGATGAGCCTAATGCCAACAGAAGAGACCAATCTCACAACAGTAGAGAAGCTCAACATCACTCATAGAAACAAGGCCGCAGATCCATCAACTAAATATAAGTATTCAGATACCAAAGACATAAGGGCATTAATTAACTAGAATGCAATCAAAATAGAAAGAAGAATCAGATTGATAGACCAAATAGGCATGCATCACACAAAGTTAATATCAGTGGAGCATCTAAGTAATAAAAGAAAGAGAAAGAGAAATGTAAAAATATACATTTTGCAGAAAAGAAAAAAAATTCAAAAGACAAACTTAAGAAGAAAATTTAAGGGAAACCCAGCATTTGTTGAATTCTTCTCAAGAAGAGGAGGATCTAAGGGACTCATTCATGCCCATGCATGGGTGACTCATTTTTTATAAATACATGTTGTTTCTTGTATCTTCTCCTTCTCTTTTCTCATGCAATATTATCGATCACATTTTTTTATCATCTTAATCAAATCCTTAACAGGTAGTTTTTCTCAACAGTTAAGAAGAAATAAAAATAAATTATTGTTTACAATTATGACATTAAGCTAGGAAACGCTTGATGTGTTCCTCATTGGTTGAGACTAGGAAAATAGAGTGTTGATGTCTGTAGTATACTAAACCATCCCATAAGTTGAACCTTCCAGCTTGATAATCTTTTATAAATGGTTCATTTAATATGTTGATCAGCTCAGAAGGAGGATTAGTCCTTTCCATGATGAAAACTATTGTTTTGATTTAAGGTTTGCAAGTTTTCCTGATAGACTTAAAAATAATTTTCTACAATTGAAAAATGTGTATCCCCATTATTGGAGCTTCAAGATCAAGAATGCCTATGTTTATTATGGGGAAGATTTCATGATCTTCTGGATCATGAGCAGGATTTCTAGGGTCTTCAGGTAAAGCATTCCTGCTCAGGCTTTCAGAATTCCCAGATTTAGTTCCTGCTTGGTGAAATATGGTCATTTGTACTCTGTATTGTTGGATAAAAATCTTCCATCTTAACATGTTTCTGGTGGCGCTGTTCATTCTCATAAGAGTCCAACAATAATTGCAGTCAGTGATTACCACAAATTAAGTACCTTCTAGGTAGTAATGCATCTTTTCTAATGACCAGAATAGAGCAAGATATTCCATTTGGCTGGCAGCATATCTCTTTTCTGTATCCTTAACTTGTCTAGATATGAGGAGAATTGGTTTCTTCACAGTTTTTTCATCTTCTATTACTTCCTGGTGAAAAGTAGCTCCTAGGCCTTCCATACTAGCATCTTCATATAGGTTCATAATTTTAGTGTAATAAAGTTTGATGAACACAGGAGCTGTAGTCAAAGCTGTCTTCAGTTCCTCATAGTTCTTGAAACTTTCATGAGTCATTTAAAACAGAGTGTTTTTGTTGCAGATTTCATACAGAAATTTGGTTAATAGGGCAAACTTAGGCAATTAATTCTGGTATTAACTGCAAAAGCTTATAAAATAAAATATTTCAGTCTGTTTCTTGGGGATTTATCTGTTGATGAAAGAAGCTGTCTTGATTTGGCCAGTGGTAAGATTTAGACCAGAGACTATTTGTCCCAAAGCCTTAAATTCTCCATATAAAACATTGAACTTATTCATGGATACCTTCAGACATACAGCAGAGATGGTTTTCAGGACTAGACTAAATTTATACATATGAGGGTTCCAGTAATCAGAATAAATGATAACATAATCAATATATACCATCTTCCAACCTTGTGTGATAAACTGTCCTAGTACTGTATGCATAATCCTTTGGAAGTGGGAAGGGGAATTCTAGATCCCAAGAGCATCCTCTTTATTAATATATCCCTAAGTGGCATATGATCCTTATAAATTTCCTGCTATCAGGGCTGATAGGGATCTCATGGAATCCTTCTAGCATTTCCATGGTAGTTATAAAATCATCTTTTGATAAATTATGTAAAGCATTTTCAATACTGCGTATAGGGTAATAATCTTGTTGTGTATAGTTTTTGAGCATCCTGAAGTCTCCAATCATCCTTGAATTGTCAGTTTTCCAAGCTATAATTACTGGGTTGGTGACTTCTGCTTGCTCATTGTGTCCTACTTTCCTTAAAACATTTACTTAAATCAATTCTCAATTTGAGTTTGTAGTTCTGGTCTAGATTTGGGACTTGAAGGGTAGGCAGGTCTCCTAAAATAGCAATGGTAAGGAGGTTTGAGGTTCAGTATCAGAATCATGTCATGTGCTTTTTTTTGAGATTAAACCTTTGCTCTTTCTTTCCTTGTTCACTCTCATGCTTTCCTGTCATTTGTCTCCACATTCACTGTCTCACCACTCTGTCAGCTTCCTCATTTATTGCTTGTCCTCATGTGTGGCCAATTTTCTGTTACTCTGTTGTACTTAGTCTCACACTGTCACCAGAGCCTGCCCTGCTCCACTATCATGCAGCTGTGAACTCTCAACTGTCACTGACTCCACTTCTATCTGATCAACACATCAGCCCAAGACTGCCTTCAACCGCTGCCTATTACCTCCAGCATCTCTCAATCTATCCAACCCACCATCCAGGACAAAGTGGTTCAACTTCTCAACTCAAGCTCTCAAGTCAAACAACTTGAGAAAGTTGCAACTTCTACAATTCTACCCAAGACTTCATACAGGCCATAACCCAGCCTGTAGAATCCTGCAGCGTTGTGTTTTTCCTTTGATCTCTTCATTTCTTCTGTTGTTTCACTCTTCAATACATTCTGCCCTTGTAATCTCCTGCCCCTGTTGGAATCATGCAATTCTTAGCCTGGTTCAGGTTTCAGGTCTCACTCAACTTTTCTCACTGTAAAAAGCCAAAATGGATCCATCCAGCTCTACCAGATCTACCTGACTGCAAATGTCAGAAACTCCTGGACCAGGAACTGAATCCAACTTCAAAGCTCTTGCCCTAAATTCCCTCATGGAATCAACCCCACTATTTGTTAAAATGCTGATGCACTCAGGTAATGTGCATAGGAGTGTGTAATCCAAATGGGATGCAAAAATGGTCCTCCACACCCCATTGGACATCACGTGGGCCACGTGGGCCTATGTGGGTGTTATTGGTTTTGGGCATTTGGGCGCCAAAACACATTTTTATTGTCTTTTGGGACAGGGGCTCTCACAGGCCTCCCAGGGTGGATGGGCCACCCAAGCCAGATGGGCTTATTTGGGCATAAAAGGGCCCAAAATTTATTATGGACATACTTGTCCAGACGGGCTGGCCCACCAAAGTATGTTATTCTCATGATTTGGGCTTGAGGCGGCCCATGGGGGCCGCCTCCCCTGTTGCCGCCCGCTAGGGGCCGCCGCCTGTGTCGCGGCCCACTTGGGGCCTCTGCCCGCGTTGCGGCCCATTTCAGGCCGCCTGTGTTCCTTGGTACGGCCCGCGTGGGGCCCGCCGGCCCGCACAGGGCTGTTGTGCGGCCAAGGGATCCCGCGCGGTGGGATGCCATGCGGGCCCGGCTGGTCGCGCCTGGCGACCAGGGCCGCAGAGCTGGGGCTTGCGGCCCCGGCTTGCTCCCCCTCTCCTTGCTTGCCTTTGCGAGGGGGATGGGGGCAAGCTGGCTGGGTTGAACCAGCCAGCGACCAGCCGCAACAGTGCGGTTGGTCAGGGCAGGGGGGACCTGACCACCCCCTTGCCCAAGGAGGTGGTGGTGCCGGCCGCAAGCGTAGCAACTGGCAGGTGGGGGGAATTCATCACCCCTCAACCATCAAGCATGTGAAGCAACCAAGCAGGGGCGGTCTTCCCCCCCCTTTAGCAAGGGGGAGGAGCAATGGGCCTGGGGGGACCTGATCACCTCCCAGGCCAACTTTCTTGACAAGTCCCTGGGGGAATCAACCCCCAGGGCCCTTGGTGAGGGGATTTGACCGCCCCCACCAGGGATTTGAGAGAAACAGGGGGGGTGGGAAAGCATGTCCGCTGGTCACACCCCCCCATGTGAGTCTGAGACCGGACCCAGGTGTGCCCTGGGTCCCACCTGGCCCATTTGAGGGGCCAGGGGCTGGCTGCATGAGGCAACCAGCCCGTAAACAACACAATGAGGTCATCATGGCTGGCTGTAACGGACAACCAGCCAAGGGGATTGAACAGCAAGGGGCTGGTTCGGCCCCGTAACGGTGGAAACACTGGAATGGTCCGGAATAGGCCAGTCATAAGGGTTCAGCAACTGACGCCATGCGGGCTGATGTAGTCCCAACCAAGTAACAAGGCCAGTAGAGCCTGTAGAGCTCTTCTGGGGCGGAAAATTTGCCTTTTGGCTTGTTCTATCATGGGCTCACAAGAGGCCAATCTTTTGTACTTAAGGAGCTCTTCTCCCTGCTGTTTTCAATCCATTCATTCATCATTCCAATCAAATTCATCCAACATATTGCCCAATTGTGAGAGACCCATTAGCCAATATTGAAACCCAGTGTCCAGCATTTATTTTGCCTTCAATACTGATCATTTGCCTAAGCTATTTTCTGGCCATAATTCAAACACATTATCAGTACCATCATCATCATTATTTCCAAGCAAGATAGACCCTTATACCTTACTTTGGACAACCTCAAGGACCTCAAGTTTTCCAAGAAGATTTCTTATATCCCAGAGTCCAGCTCCACCAAGTACGTTTTGAATAGTCGGAACTATAATGCTTGGGCTTTCCTTATGGATAGTGAGTTGGATAACATCTGTTGTGGGGATATTATGAAAGGAGATAATACTTTGATCAGTTCAGAGCTGGACAAGGAGGCCTATCATCTTATTCTTAGACACTTTCATGAGCATCATGTAACATGTGTTGCTGATACTCTGTTGGAGTAACAGAAGAGGAAGGGGAGTGTTTTATGGAAAATTCTCAAGTCAAATTATGCTGGTGACTCTGTTCATCAAAAGTGGATTGCTTTCAATAGATTGTTTAAGTTGAAATTTGGCAAATTTAAACAATTTGTGGGGGAAGCTAGATCTAGTATTGCTAAGTTCAAGTCATCTGTGCTGAACATGGATCCTGAGTGTTTGTCACTCTTAATTCTTCAAAAGCTGCCAAAAGAATATGAGTCCTTGGTCAGGATCATATCTCAGTTGGATCCCCTTCCAGGAGAAGAGGATGTGCTTAGAAGGATTGAAAAGGATGATCTTCAATTCAACATGAAGGAGAGCACAAGAACTGCTCTGGTGGGCAAGACAGGAAAATCTGGGAAGAATGCAAAGGCCAAAAAGGATTTATCAAAGGTCTTGTGTTATAATTTTCAGAAGAAGGGGCACTATGCAAAGGATTGCAAGGAGGCCAAGAAGAGGAAGAAATCCAAGGAAGGTGAAAAGGAAGACAAAGAGGTCAACCTTGCCATGGAAAATGTTGCTATGGTGGCAATGGATGTTTCAATGGAACAAGCTGTTGTGGAACAAGTCCCCAACAAGAAGGCTAAAATCAAAGAGGATCAAGAGATGGACTTGATTGATTATGAAGTATGTAATCTTAACCTTGAAAATTAGAACTTAAAAGTGGCTGATAATTCTTCATTCCTTACAGGAGGATTGTTGAAGGAGGATGTTCTTGTTTTGATTGATTCTGGTTGTACAGACCACATGTTTTTTGAGCCAAATTTGTTTTCAAAAATTAGAGATTCTGATGGTGTTGTAAATATTTTCCAAAAAGGAAGAAAAATCCAGATTAAGGGGATTGGAAAAGTTATTCTTGCAAATAACATGGGTTTCAAAATAATTTTTGAGAAGGTGTTCTATGTACCAGATTTGCCTTATAACCTTGTGTCTCTTGGAGTTCTCTGGAAAAAGGGTTTCCAGATTTTTTATCTTAAAGAAGATAAGTTTGTCATTGATTTGAATGGGAGAACTATGCTGAGTGGAAAAGTTTGGAATACGTTGCTCTGTGCTGACTTGTTCAAGATTTCAGCTCTGAGCACTGTTGCTCACAATAGAAGTGGCCATAAGGTAAAGGACAGCAACTGTGAGAGTTGTACCTTAGGGGCCAAGACCAGGAATTTGTTCTCAAAGAGTAGAGACCACAAAGAAGTTCCTAGAGAGGAATCCTCCATTGATTTGGCAGGGCCATTTTCACCAGTGTCTCTTGGAGGGGCAAGATACTTCATCAATTTGGTTGATACAGCTACTAATTTTGTTTGGTTAAAACCAATAAAATCAAAGGATCAAACCACAGAGGAGGTTTCAGTAATCTTCAAAGTCTTGAAACAGAATGGTTTGATGAGGGAGATCAAGAGGGTTATTACTTATGGAGGGGGTGAGTTTGTGAGTAAAGATTTTGAGAAACTATTGAATGATTATGGTATCACTCATATTGTTACTACTGCTAGTACTCCAAAAAACAATGGAATAGTTGAGAGGATGAATAGGACTTTATTGGACAAAGTCAGAACTATTATGGCTCAATCTGGTCTACCAAAGTTTTTATGGGCTGAGTTGGTGTGCACAGTGTGTCTGTTGCACAATATTGTAAGTGTCAATGGGAAGTGTCCTCATTATCAGTTTTGGAAGTTGTACCCCAAAAAATCACACCTAAGAACAATTGGTTGCTTGGTGTATTATAGTGTCCACCATAATGAGATGGTTGGAAAGTTAGATCCTAGAGCCAGAACAGGGGCACTTGTTGGCTATGACTTAATAAGTAAGTCATACAGGATTTATTGTCCAGGAACAAGAAAGGTTATCTGTAGTAGGGATTTAAAATTTGAAGAAAGTACCTTTCCACTAAAAAGGGGTGAACCTATTTCTGTTCAGGAATCACAGCAGGAAATAGAATTGGTGCCTATTTCCCTTGCAGAGGCTGGAGAGAATATCATTAGTGATGATATTGAGGTGGCAGACGTGCCACAGGAGGGTTCAGTACCCACTTCAGGGGAGTCTGTGGAATCAGAACCTGATGAGCCTCCCCCTCCAGTTAGAAGGAGTGGCAGGATGAGAATGCCTGTTGATAGGTATGGGGAATGGAAGTCCCATTATGCTTATGCGGAATATGAGGAAGATACACTTCAGGAACAGTGTATGCTTAATGAGATTCTACAGTTGAGGTCAGAAATGGGTGATAGAGTTAACCCAAATAGCTTTGGCCAAGCTATGAATTCTGATGAGAGAGCCAATTGGAAGAGAGCTTTTTTTGAGGAATTTGATTCTCTAGAGAATAATAGTGTGTTTGAAATGGTTAAGCGGGATTCAGTTCCAAAAGGAAAAACCATTTTTGGGTCTAGATTAGTGTTAACAAAGAAATTTGATACTAATGGATTTTTGAAGAGGTTCAAGGCTAGATGCTTGCACAGGGCTTCAAACAGAGAGAGGGTATTGATTACCAGGAGACTTTCTTTCCAACTGGAAGGCTGTCCACCTTCAGGTACATCATTGATTTGGCAGTTGAGTTGGGTGAAGAAATCAGACAGGCTGATTTTGTGACTGCATACTTGAATGCAAAACTTGGAGAGGAAGAGACTGTCTATATGTCAATTCCTGATGGTTTCAAGGAATGACTGGTTGAGACCAAGCCAGAAACTATGAAGAAAATCTGTGTGAGAAGTTTCCTCTCAGCAGATAAAGGGGAGTATGTCCTCAAGCTTTGTAGATTCCTGTATTGATTGAAGGAAGCAGCTAGGTCATGGTATAATACCATGAGAATGAAACTGATAGAGATTGGTTTCAAAACAAGTTTGGCTGACCCTTGTCTGTTTATGAGAAAGGATGCAATTTTTTTTGTATGGGTTGATGAAATTATCTTTGTTGGGAATGGTAAGGAGAGAGTCATGGAGACACTCAAAAAGGAGTTCAAGATAAAAGATCTTGGTCTGGCACAGCAGGTGCTGGGAATGAAAGTTAGTAAGAGAAAGAATGGGATCAGGTTGGATCAGAACCATTATGTGTCAGCTCTACTTAAGCAGTATGGCTTAGAAGATGCAAAGGAGTTTAATACTCCAATGCAGTCTAACATTTGGTTAGAAAAGTCTACAGATGAAGAGCATCTAGAGTTTGTTCAATCTGGGAATGATTATAGATCAGCTATTGGATCTTTGACATATTTGGGGCAGTGTACAAGGAATGATATTACTTATGCAATTGGGATTTTGTCACAACACTTATAGAAACCATGCATGAGGCGTTGGTCAGCATTTAAGAGAGTTATGAGGTATCTTAAAGGAACAAGCAGTATGGGACTGCAGTTTTTAAAGTCATTGAACTTTGACTTGGTTGGTTATTCTGATTCAAGTTGGGCAGATGGTAACACTAGGGAATCAACAAGTGGTTTCATATTCTTCTTAGGAAAGAATCTAGTGTCTTGGATGTCTAAAAAGGTGTCAGAAATAAGTCTTTTGTCAACAGAACCAGAGTACAGAGCGTACTTTTCAGCTTCACAGGAAGCAAAATGTTTGAGAAAGGTCTTAGAGGATACTCATAAACCGCAAGGGTTTGTGTTGTTGTATTCTGATAACCAGAGTGCCATTGCGTTGGAAGAAAATCAAGTGTTCCATTCTAGAACAAAACATTATGATGTTCATGAAAAATATATACGGGATGAAGTTAACTGCAAAGAGATAGTGATACGGTACATGCCTACTGGGGCAATGATTGCCAATATCTTAACTAAGGCGTTAGATAGGAACAAACATGAAGTTTTTGTGTCTAGTATGCCTATGGCATCCCTTTTGGATTAAGGGGGTGTGTTAAAATGCGGATGCAGTCGGGTAATGTGAATAGGAGTGTGTAATCCAAATGGGAGGCAAGAATGGGCCTCCACGGCCCATTGGACATCACGTGGGCCACGTGGACCTATGTGGGTGTTATTGGTTTTGGGCATTTGGGCGCCAAAACACGTTTTTATGGTCTTTTGGGACACGGGCTCTCATGGGCCCGCCAGGGTGGATGGGCCACCCAAGGAAGATGGGCTTATTTTGGCATAAAAGGGCCCAAGCTTTATTATGGACATACTTGGCCAGACAGGCTGGCCCGCCAAAGTATGTAATTCTCATGATTTGGGCTTGGGGCGGCCCATTGGTTCCTCCGCGCCTGTTCCGGCCTGCTAGGGGCTGCTGCCTGTGTCGCGGCCTGCTCAAAGCCGCTGCCCATGTCCCAGCCCGTTTGGGGCCGCCTGTGTTCCTTGGTACGGCCCAAGTGGGGCCCAAAGGCCCGCACGGGCTGTCGCGTGGCCAAGGGATCCCGCGTGGGCCCAGATGGTTGCACCTGGTGTAAGACTCCAAACGGTGCTAAGCCTTGGCAGTTCTGTGGAGGGGAAAGGTGCTGTTTAGGCTGCCCTCCTAGGAGTTACAATAATATTTAAATGTAACCGGAATCAAGGTCCAGAACCTTATGGATGAGAAATCAAAGTAAGGGAAGAGGATAAGAGTTTTTGGTAGCGATGGAAACAACACTATCTGAGGCAAGATGGTGCAGGTAAAGACTTGAACAAATAAGTCAAGGTTTGTTCAGAGTTCAATAGAACAAGGCAGTTGTAAGTAACAACACCCACAAGCTAATAACTCTGGTCGTCAGCAGCTGATTAGGAAAGATCAACTCAATCCCAACCAACCTCCAGGTTCTCAATGAACCTGCCCAACTCTCCGCAATCAAGCGCTTGAAGGGTACCAGATAACTGTGGGAGGCTGAACAAAACAAAAGCAATTTGTTTATGAAGCTCTAGAAGCAAATCAATAAAGAATTTGAGCAAGAATATCCCAACACTTCTCAAGGGACTCAAGAATAGCGTGGCAAAATTCAACCTTAAAGAAGAAGGGAGGTATAACACTCCAGGTTTTAAGCTTAATAAAACCTCTTCAATCAAACTTGATTGGCTCCAGAAAGATGATCAAGTAGAGATCAAGACCAGTATGGTCGGAAAAAGGGATCAGAGTGATATAACACACCCAAGAATTCAGACAGGAATTCTTCTTCAACCAGCAAGGCTATTGGTTGGTGATAAGGATCAAGGTCACAAGGGACAGAGTTTGAGTACGGAGGCTCAAAGGATCAAGGGGCAATCATGGATATGCCCGGATAAGATGCTCAGATAAGTGGGGAAGGATGCCCACGGATAAGTTGATTACTGATGATGAGGGAGACAGATGAGATGAGATGATGATGCTCTCCTCTGATGCTGGGCCAAAAGGCAGGGGAGAGCCCCTCCTTTTATAGACATGAGGCCCTGTATACTATGTACAAGAGATACTACAAATAGGTGCGGGAAAATGAAAACATGAAAAAAATACCATGAGAGGAAAAAAAAGAAATGTCGCCCGCGTCAAGAATGACCGCGGGCAACCAGATGGAAACCCGCGACAGCGGTTGCTGGTGTCAACAACGGCTGTCGTAAGGGGTCTGAGAATCTTGTAGGAAACCAAAAAAGTAATCTTTCAGAGAAACATCATTGAGTTCTCTTGAGGTCAAGTTCGAAAGGTTTGGATGATGAACAAAAGGTTGGGCGGTCACGTGATCCTTAATCTTTAAACAGATCGTCTGAGCAAACTGGACCGAATTGCAGCGCTCTACGCTTTTGATTGCGGTCAATGGGATGGCAATCTTGAGGTTTTGACCGTGGTGTTGACAGTTGAAGATTGTCTGCCTGAGAGCCTTGACCCATTGGTCCTTAGTCTGTTGGGTATCACTGAGAAAGGTATAGACTTTTCGGGAGACAAAGAGTTTAAACTGAGTTGGGTGTTTTGAATCGGGTGAGGCGGATTCGAGTTTGGTACAGAAGTGAAGGTTGATCTGACCGGTAGGAAAGTAGGGCTGATGGCTGGAAGGATACCAGGATAGGATTGAGTCCTTAAGGATAAACCAACTCTTGACAATACTACGTTGGTGCAGTTTACGAGGATGACGCCTGGAGAGGAAGCCAGATATGACTGGTTCACCATCCTCATCAAGATCTCTGTTGGGATGATTGCTGACAAGATTGTTGCTGAGGAAGGCGTAAAAACAGACGTGAGCGGTGGTCAGGTAGACGTAGCCTTTGAGGAGGACGGATTGGAACAACCAGGAGGAATATTCGGCCAAGAGGTGTTCATCCTTGGGGAGTTGGAAGACTTGTTGGAGTTTCTTCAATAGGATCTTTTTGCGCTTGTGGGCTAGATGGAGGTCATGTTGGAGGGGGAGATGGATGTGGGAGATGGGGGGAAATGAAGGTACCCATAGGGGTACAACCAATTTTTTTTTTTTTTTTTTTCTGTGGTGTCCTGGATTGGTCACCACATCCCTCCCCAACTTACAGACTGTCCCTGGTCTGCATCTAAAATTTGAAGG
Source organism: Puccinia polysora (assembly GCA_025617555.3). Lineage (NCBI taxonomy): Eukaryota > Fungi > Basidiomycota > Pucciniomycetes > Pucciniales > Pucciniaceae > Puccinia > Puccinia polysora. Next base: position 10,772,748 of record CM062614.1, on the reverse strand, counting down.
GATTAAAAAAAAAAAAAGGAAGGGAACAAAGAAATTGAAGCAAAGATTGGCCATTTCTTGATCTTGAGAGCAATTGAATAGTTGAGGAAAATATCTTGATTCTTCCAAATGAGCCCTAGAAGCGGCAGGAATAGAACAAGGAGGGTGTCCCAGGTGCTCACATATGTGGCATACAGTAGAGTTTTACAACAAAAGCGCAGCAAATGACCCTGGTGGTGCACAATTGGGAGGACTTACTTCGGAGATAAGTTGCCCCCACGACAATGAAACTTCTTGACTTGATCAGCAGAGAACCTTCTGGCCAACCAAGTACCATCCAGCTCCTCCAAAACATAAGATCCACCTTTAACTTGATGAACCACTCGATAAGGGCCATTCCAACAATTACAGAAAAGCTTGCCCCACTGGGTCTCCAAAATCAATTATAAGCTAAAACTAGGTCACCTGGGTTCAAGGGCTCCCTGATTCGATTAGAGTGCTTTTCCTCCCAATACTGGACAGATTTTGCTCTGGACTCCATCATCTTTTGATAAGCTTCATCACGAACGTCTTCACTTCGCTCCAGTTGCTTGGATCTAGCAACTAACAGATCAGTAGTTGAGGACACCTCTTCCCAAGAGATACCCAAGAAAGATTCCATTTCCAGATCCAAAGGAAGGACTGCTCTTTGACCAAATATGATTTCATAAGGTGAGTAGCCAGTAGTCCTTTTGGTTGAGATTCGATCAGAGAAGAGAACAAGAGGAAGGAATTTGCAACAATTCTTGCCACTTTCACCAGCCAGTTTAACAAGTGCAGCCTTCAAAGGGACATGGCCTCGTTCCACCATGCCTTGGCCTTCAGGATAATAAGGAGTAGTAACTCTATGATGTCCAGGAAGGGATCGGATCATTTCAGCAAGCTTTCCCCCAAATTCAGAGCCGCCATCAGTAGAGTAAGATCAAGCCAGGCCATAACGCATTGTCCAGGTCTCATAGAGGAAAGCTGCCACTGATTCAGAGCTAAGGTTCTTAAGAAGTTTTGCTTCAACCCATCCGGAAAAATCATCTCTAGCCACAATGAGGTACTAAGCACCACCTGCCTTAATATCAACCACATCCATAGCATCCTTCCAAAGACAGTGGACTCCCCAGTAGGATAACAAATTTCAGCTGCGCGCCTAATATCACGTTTTTGACAAACTTCACAACTCTTGCACCATTGAAAGACGGATTTCTTCAAAGATGGCCACCAGAATCGTTTGGATAATCGTTGATAAGTTTCAGTTTCCCCACAATGACCAAGGCCTTCATGGAGACTTTCAAGGATAGAATCTGGTTTAGAGGGAATAGTAACAACAATAAGAGCACAAGGATTGCCTCTCTTCATAAGTCTAGAACCTTGAACAAAAAACTTAGAAGACTTTTGTTTAAGAGATCAAAATTCCTTAGCAGAGAGATCAGGAGGTTTTTGAAGAGTTGAAAGGTACTGCTCTAATTTAAGCCAGAAGCCTTGTTGAAAGACAGAGTAATTTTGAGAGGAAAAAGAGAAAATAGGTTGGATTAAAGGTTCCTCTTCATTAAAATTGGTTCCAACATCAGATTTGTTGTCCCCAAGAGGTCGTCAAGATAAACCGTCAGGCATGGTGAAAGATTTCCCCGGCCTGTGAACAATATCAAAAGAGAAAAGCTGGATAAAGGCCACCCAACGAGTCATAGGAGCATTGGGAAGACTGGGAGCATTGATCATTTCAATGATGGATCAAGCATCAACTTGCAATTCAAAATGTTGGCCCCAGAGAACAGTTTGAAGTTTCTTCATCATTCGAGCCACACCACAGAGTTCCAGTTTGGGCTGGGAGTATCTAGATTCTACATCTGAAAACAACAAAGATTCATAAAGAGCAGGAAGGTCCCAACCATTTTCATCTTCCTGCGCAAAGACGGCCCCAACAGATTGATAACTAGAATCAACAGCCAGCTTGATCTTGCCAGCTCCAGGTCCATAAGAGATCTTTTTCAAAACTATGTCTTTACCAACTATCCCTTTGAGTAGCTGGAAAGCACATTCACAATCTTGGGTCCAAATCCATTCAGCATCTTTTCTGGTTAGAAAACGCAAGGGTGCACAGATTTTGGATAAAGATGGGATAAAGATTCTAACATAAGTGACAACACCTAGAAAGCCCCTAACTTCAGTTGGATTGTTTGGGGTAGGCCAAGAGATGATCTTGTTGACTTTGGCTGGTGCCATCCTTCTTCCTTCCTTGCAGACCACATGACCAACAATTTCCAGAGCAGGGACACAAGCGGCCAGTTTGGATCCAGAGACAGTAAGGCCAGATTCCTCAATTTGAAACAGAATCCTCTCCAAGGTAGTAGCATATTCCCAGATAAAACAACAAATTCCTGAATGCCAAGGTAAGAGCTCATTATCATAGTCAGATACTGGACCTTTAATTACTCCATCGTCAATAAAGATACCAGCATGATCAGGTATTTCATCCTGGAGGATCCACATCATCTGAGCCTGATAGACTGCAACCAAGTTGGTGGCTCCTTGAGGCAATCGAGTAAGTTGAAATCAACCAAGAGGAGTATTGAAAGTAGTGAGAGGACAAGAAATAAGATGTAAGGATTGTTCATCATAGCCACCCATAATATCCCCTAGACCATAGCAAGCTCTCCCCGCGAAGGATTCAACAAATTCTTCAGTAGCAGGAGGGATACCAGAGTCTTTAATAGTAAATTTATTAAGAGGTTGAAGATCATGAACTATTCTAAGTTTACCATTACTCTTGAGAACACAGAAGACGGGGCTGGAGTAACTAGAAGTTGACTGTTCATACAGGCCAGTTTGAACTTGTTCCCGGACCAACTGGATGAATTTGTCAACTTTAGCAGCAGGGATAGGGATCTTTTTCTTTTGCCAAGGATCATGTTCAACTAAAGGGATGATATAAGGGAGGCCATAGGATTCCCGCAAGGGACCTCTCTCTTCTTCACAGAAAGCAATAGATTTTTCCCTTAGAGATAAGAAATTTTTGATTAAATTTAACTCATCAGGAAGAAGCAATCCATCTGGACCAAAGTTGACCACCTTCAGACGTTCTTCCGTGACCCGTCCATTAGGCACAAAGGGACCAGTAAGAGATTGAGGAAGACCACAGTAAGGATTGCGAGATAGAGGAGGACGCATAAGGGGAGGATTGAGGTTGAGAGGCATAGGCTGGTTGACTGGTTGGATCTTCTTAGCAACTGGTTTATACTTAGTGGCAAAAGAGAGAAGTTCTTGTTTCCTCCAAGAGTTGACCAGAGAGACTTGATTACAAAAGCTGAGTCCAAGTTCCAACATCTTCCAAGTCCGATGTTCTGCAATATCCTTGAAGGGTGCCTTTTCCATAAAAGGAGAACCAGGAGATAATACGTTGCTCACATGTGTGGCACAAGGTAGGGTTTCGAAAATGATGGTAAAAGATTGCCCCAGCAGTGCACAATTGGGAGGACTTACTTGTACCCCAAATTGCCTCCACTGAAGCCCATATTCCTTCATACCAAAATCACCAAAAACGGAATTGCAATTAGGATCTAGTTTAGACTCATTGCGGAGATTTGAACCGGAACTGAGAGAAAATTGATCATACTCAAAAGTAGAAGGAAAAGAAGACACAACAGATCCAGAGAGAGAAGGAGATGGAGAAGAAATATTTTTGGATTTTTCTATTTTGATATGTTTTTTTTTTTTAATATTCTTGAGCTCAGAAGAGAATGATGAAAGTAATGAAAAATAAGCCTGAGGGATGGGAGTTGACCCTTGAGTTGCATTCTGAGGCTGAAAAAAACTACAACTATTAGTAGGATCAACTATTCCCCTAAAAAATGAGAGGAACTAGAGTCATCCTTCTGCTTCCCCTTAAAAGATGATTTGGGAGAATGACCAGGAAAATCTCTTTCCAAACAACCAGAATCCAAAGAGCAAAGAGGAACTTCAATTTTCCTGCCATCAGCATCAGGGAGAAGAATTCTCTCCCCAACTTGATCAGAAAACATCAGGGTTGCACCAAAGTCCATTAAGAAGGGTCGTCCCAAGATCATAGGACTGTCCAAACGAGTGATCCAAAAGTAGCAGGTTCCAACAATATTTCAACCAATCCTGACCGGTACATCTTCAGCAATACCAACCAGTTCACAAGATTGATTTCCTATCCCATACACTGCAGATTTGAAGCTGACCCTAGGACTAAGTTTGAGCTTGCAGGCCATAGCATCCAAGATTAAGTTAAGCTGAGATCCAGAATCCACAAGAGGAGAAACAGTTTTAGCTGAGTCACCAAGATAACAAGGAAGGAATCCAAGGGGACAGGAATAAAGGTTGGAGTCTAAAGAAGGACTGGTTCCACCAGATTCCTCCATTAAAGTGCCAGAGGAGACTTTGAGTTCTTCAGGGCCAATATCCACACGTCGACAAGAGACCCATTTCTTCATTCCTTCAGCAACAGATGGAGAGATCAATAGGAGTTCAGCCACAGATAGATCAGGAAATTTGAGATCAGAAATTTTCTTTAATACTCCCTCCACAGCATTGGGGTGATCCTTGGAGATGCCCCTTTCAAATCAAACTTTGGGCTGGGTGGGGGGAGGAAGTTCAGGTGACGCAGAATCTAAGATAGGATTAGAAGGTTGAGGTGAGGGAGAAGGATCAGGGTGATCTGGGAACCTTTCCATGAGTGGTTCCTTTTCCACCTACATGTCTTCTACATCAGAGGAAGGAGGCTCAAGTGATGATCAACATTTAACGGGTTTTTGAAGGATTGAAGTTGGCAAGGAAGGAGCCTTATGAGTTTTAGGTTCCTCATGTCGTTTCCTGGCTGGATCAGATTGATAAGTAGTCCCAGCAAGAATAGAGGAAGAAATAGCTGGAGGATACCAAGGTTGGAGGGTACCACAGGATGATCAAAATTCAAAGGAAGCAAGAGATGCTTTCACAGGAGGTGATGGCTGGTAAGAGGCCACCACATGTTGGATAGGACGAGACGAGTCAAAAGGAATTAGAGCACCATCAGGGAGCAAGTAATTTTTTCCCCTCTGCTCTACCAATTTTTCCTTTAGGTCCTTCTGAAGTTCTTGGCATTGTCCGGTTGCATGGCCTTCCCTATGACAGCAGTAACAGACCAGAGTTGATTTGGGTACAGAAGAAGGAGTTTTAGGAGTAGCTAGCGAAGAAATCTTTTGATCTCTTTTGTTCTCAAAGGCTCTAAGTAACTTGGTGATTTCATCTATAGTAGTAGGTTCTTGATTGGAATTAGGATCTGCTTTAGGCCTACAATCTGCCTCCATTTTAATCATAATATTGTTTGACTCTTTAAAAGAAGGAGCATGGACCGGTTCAGTAGTTCTAGGTTTTTAAAAGGTAAGAGCAGTTTGACCTTTCATGACTTTATCCACAGTACTCCTAAGGGTGAGAAAAACAGGGAGCTTGAATTGATTATCCCTGGTGGTAATCATGGATCCAGATTTGACCAGTTCTTCTTTAATCCTTTCCTGCACAGCCAACAAAAAAGATTGGAAGAACTTTTCTCAAATTTCGTCCGCTGTGTCAATGTGATTGTTTCGGATAAGATAGTTTTGAATGGGATCCCAAGACTTCCTAAAAATCTGATAGTCAGAGGCTGAAGAAATACCACCATTGGAGATCCACTGAGAAACCAGAGCATCCAAATCCTGCAGAGTAAACCTAGCCACATCTATTTTACCCCAGTATGCAAACATAGCCTTCCTGAGAAGCGTCCAGTTATGGGATTCAAATCCCTTGCAAGACTCGATTACCTCCACAACTTCATCAGAAGAGATAAAGAATCGCAACTGATAAGCCATATCAAATTCACTAGCTCCATACACTTCAGCAGCCATTTTGTAGGAGTCCAAGAATCGCTTGACATTTGTACCGTTGAAGCCTAATTTCTTAATCTGAGGTTTGATCTTTACCATCTTAGGTCGGACAGGGGTGGTTGGAGTAGCGGAAGATGCCATATCAAATAACAGAGTTCCTAGGGGATCCAAAGAGCAGATTTCCAAAGTGGCTCACGAGTGTGGCAAGATTAGGGTTTCGCCAAAAACAACAAGTATCTTGCCCAAGCGGTGCACAAATTGGGAGGACTTACTTCTAGGATAAGTTGCCTCCACAGATCAGATTTGAGAAGAGAAAAAAATAGAAAAAAAAAAAAGATCGGATTTCAAGGTTGATTTTAAATGTCTTGGGACTGTAAATCCCAAGGTTGCTGGTTCAATCCCTGCCCAGGGGACCAAATGTAAGACTCAAACGGTGCTAAGCCGTGGCAGTTCTGTGGAGGGGAAAGGTGCTGTTTAGGCTGCCCTCCTAGGAGTTACAATAATATTTAAATGTAACCGGAATCAAGGTCCAGAACCTTATGGATGAGAAATCAAAGTAAGGGAAGAGGATAAGAGTTTTTGGTAGCGATGGAAACAACACTATCTGAGGCAAGATGGTGCAGGTAAAGACTTGAACAAATAAGTCAAGGTTTGTTCAGAGTTCAATAGAACAAGGCAGTTGTAAGTAACAACACCCACAAGCTAATAACTCTGGTCGTCAGCAGCTGATTAGGAAAGATCAACTCAATCCCAACCAACCTCCAGGTTCTCAATGAACCTGCCCAACTCTCCGCAATCAAGCGCTTGAAGGGTACCAGATAACTGTGGGAGGCTGAACAAAACAAAAGCAATTTGTTTATGAAGCTCTAGAAGCAAATCAATAACGAATTTGAGCAAGAATATTGCAACACTTCTCAAGGGACTCAAGAATAGCGTGGCAAAATTCAACCTTAAAGAAGAAGGGAGGTATAACACTCCAGGTTTTAAGCTTAATAAAACCTCTTCAATCAAACGTGATTGGCTCCAGAAAGATGATCAAGTAGAGATCAAGACCAGTATGGTCGGAAAAAGGGATCAGAGTGGTATAACACACCCAAGAATTCAGACAGGAATTCTTCTTCAACCAGCAAGGCTATTGGTTGGTGATAAGGATCAAGGTCACAAGGGACAGAGTTTGAGTACGGAGGCTCAAAGGATCGGGGGAATCATGGATATGCCCGGATAAGTTGCTCAGATAAGTGGGGAAGGATGCCCACGGATAAGTTGATTACTGATGTTGAGGGAGACAGATGAGATGAGATGATGATGCTCTCCTCTGATGCTGGGCCAAAATGCAGGGGGGAGCCCCTCCTTTTATAGACATGAGGCCCTGTATACTATGTACAAGAGATACTACAAATAGGTGCGGGAAAATGAAAACATAAAAAAAAATAACATGAGAGGAAACAAAAGAAATTTCGCCCGCGTCAAGAATGACCGCGGGCAACCAGATGGACACCCGCGACAGCGGTCGCGGGTTTTGACAACGGCTGTCGTAAGGGGTCTGAGAATCTTGTAGGAAACCGAAAAAGTAATCTTTCAGAGAAACATTGTCGAGTTCTCTTGAGGTCAAGTTTGAAAGGTTTGGATGATGAACAACAGGGTGGGCGGTCAAGTGATCCTTAATCTTTAAACAGATTGTCTGAGCGAACTGGACCAAATTGCAGCGCTCTACGCTTTTGATTGCAGTCAATGGGATGGCAATCTTGACGTTTTGACTGTGGTGTTGACAGTTGAAGATCATCTGCATGAGAGCCTTGACCCATTGGTCCTTAGTCTGTTGGGTATCACTGAGAAAGGTATAGACTTTTCGGGAGACAAAGAGTTTAAACTGAGTTGGGTGTTTTGAATTGGGTGAGGCGGATTCAAGTTTGGTACAGAAGTGAAGGTTGATCTGACCGGTAGGAAAGTAGGGCTGATGGCTGGAAGGATACCAGGATAGGATTGAGTCCTTAAGGATAAACCAACTCTTGACGATCCTATGTTGGTGCAGTTTACAAGGATGATGCCTGGAGAGGAAGCCAGATTTGACTTGTTCACCATCCTCATCAAGATCTCTGTTGGGATGATTGCTGACGAGATTGTTGCTGAGGAAGGCGTAGAAACAGACGTGAGCGGTGGTCAGGTAGACGTAGCCTTTGAGGAGGATGGATCGGAACAACCAGGAGGAATATTTGGCCAAGAGGTCTTCATCCTTGGGGAGTTGGAAGACTTGTTGGAGTTTCTTCGATAGGATCTTTTTGGGCTTGTGGGCTAGATGGAGGTAATTTTGGAGGGGGAGATGGATGTGGGAGATGGGGGGAAATGAAGGTACCCATAGGGGTACAACCAATTTTTTTTTTTTTTTTTTTTTTTTTTTTTTATTTTTTTTATTTTTTTTATTTATTTATTTATTTATTTTTTTTTTTTATTTTTTTTTTCCGTGATTTCCCTGATTGGTCACCACACCGGCGACCAGCGCCGCGGAGCAGGGGCTTGTGGCCCCAGCTTTCCCCCCCTCCCCTCACTCGCTGTTGCAAGGGGGATGGGGGCCAGCTGGTTGGGTTGAACCAGCCAGTGACCGGTTGCAACAGTGCGGTTGGTCAGGGCAGGGGGGACCTGACCACCCTCTTCCCCAAGGAGGTGGAAGCGCTGGCCACAAGCCTAGAAACCCGCAGGTGGGGGGGAATTAATCACCCCTCCACCATCAAGCGTGTGAAGCAACCAAGCAGGGGCGCTCCCCCCCCCTTCACCAAGGGGGAGGAGCAATGGGCCTGGGGGGACCTGATCACCTCCCAGGCCAACTTTCTTGATGACGCCCTGGGGGAATCAATCCCCAGTGCCCCAGGGGAGGGGATTTTACCGCCCCCACCAGGGATTTGAGAGAAAGAGGGGGGGGACAGCATGTCCGCTGGTCACACCCCCCCATGTGAGTCTGAGACTGGACCCAGGTGTGCCCTGGGTCCCACCTGGACCATTTGAGGGGCCAGGGGCTGGCTGCATGAGGCAACCAGGCCGCAAACAACGTAATGAGGTCATCATGGCTGGTTGTATTGGACAACCAGCCAAGGGGATTGAGCAGCAAGGGGCTGGTTCAGCCCCGTAAGGGTGGAAAAACTGGAATGGAGGAGAATAGGCTGGTCGTAAGGGTTCAGGAACTGACTTCATGTGGGCTGATGTAGTCCCAACCAAGTAACAAGGCCAGTAGAGCCTGTAGAGCGCTTTTGGGGCGGAAAATTTGCCTTTTGGCTTGTTGTATCATGGGCGCACAAGATGCCAATCTTTTGTACTTAAGGAGCTCTTCTCCCTGCTGTTTTCCATCCATTCATTCATCATTCCAATCAAATTCATCCAACATATCGTCCCATTGTGAGATCCCCATTAGCCAATATTGAGACCCAGTGTCCAGCATTTCTTTTGCTTTAAATACTGCTCATTTTCCTAAGCTAATTGCTGGCCATAATTCTAACACTATTAACTGAATACAACTAATTGATTTGGAAAAAGAAAATTGAAAAATTATTCAAAATGAGAGGAATCCTACATCTCATCAACTCATCCAATCCAAATGAAGAAATCCCTGACAACAACAAAATGACCGTATATCTGATTTCAAAACTCAACTCTGCAACCCACACCCACATCATTAACTCCAAAAATGAGGAAACATAAAAGCTAATATGGATAACAGCCAGAAACCACTTCCTTTGTGCCAAGAAGCCAACAGAGACCACATTTTTTTCAACTTCCTCTATCTAGCTTTTGACCAAAACAACATAGATTCCTTTGTCATCGCTGTTAAGCTCCATCTCAGCAAACTCAAGGAAGTTGGCATCAAAATACCCTCCAATATACTCAGCTACCTAATTCTGTTAAAGCTTCCCAACTCCATGAAGGCTATAAGATTGCAATTCATGCACTCTGGCTTCAACCTGACTGTTTCCATGGTCTTGAGTCACCTCATACAGCATAAAAACAAAGCTCAATCCAAGGGACTCAATTCAACTGACAACAACTTGGCCCTCTTTCAATCCAACTTCAAGCCTCACTACTCCTATCCCAGATGTGAGAATGGAAAACACAACCCTTCCGTTACCAATCACTCTCCTTCCACCTTCTGGGTGGAATTCCCTGACCTTTAACCAGAATTTCCCCCCAAAAAGGGAAGAAAACCCAGTGCTAAGAGGGCAGAAGAATTGAACTTCTACTTGTTCTTTTGAAACTCCAAACTCACCAGAAACCCCATAAAAGATTGCTTCATCCTTGAAAGTGGATGCTCAATCCACATGATTAAAATTGGGAAAGCTTCAAAAGCTTTTCAGAACAAACCGGACAAGAGAAAATCTTCACCGGGAAACAAGGCGCAAGCATCCTCATTAAAGGTCTAGGTACTGCTGCAATTAAGTGAAACTCAAACACCATTCACCTCACTAACTCAGCCTGGGTCCCTGAAGCCACCGTAAATCTAATATCCATGGGAAGCCTACTCAAAAAGGGATGCAACCTCTGGGTTGAGCTAAACAGTGAGCCAGCCAAATTCTATGTTGATCTCAGAAACAAAACTGTGCTGGAAGGCACCATCCTGAACAACCTGCTGATTATCAATGCCTTAACTAGGTGCTCTGAATCCACCTGCTATCTCTCCATCACCAAAGTTGAAGACTTACATCTGAAGCTTGCCCATGCTGGGATTGACAGGATTGAAAATTTCTTGGGGAAAGCCATCAATTCACACTCAAAAACCAAGTTTGAATGTGTGGGTTTCAAGAAGAGCAAGATCGCCAAAACTCCATTCAAAGAAGAGCAGAAGATTTCCAACAGAGTCTTCAATTGACTTCATCTAGACCTAATTGGACTGCTTAATCCAGTCAGCAAAGGAGGCCACCAATACTCCTTAACCATTGTGGATAACAAATCAGGCTACATTGCCTCATTTACCTTGCCCAGCAAAGACATGGCCATTCAAACCATCATGTTTTCCATCAAAAATGAAGCTAAAAAAAAACACTTGTATACCACTGAAGTTGTCTTGGATGGAGGAGGAGAATTTTTAAACCACAAGCTCTCAAATTTCTTCAATGCTAAAAGCATCAATCACCTGCTAAGCAAGCCCTTCCACCCTCAGCACAACAGGAAGGCTGAAAGTGTAAACAGAACCATCATAGAATTCGTAAGATCCACCTTGAGCTCTTCCAGAATCCCCAAAAACCTCTGGCACACTTTAATTCAAGGGTTTTTTGTTGCCCTCAATCAAATACCATCTCAAAAAGGGTGGAAGTCTTGGTGGGAACTGTTCCACAAAGGACCCTTGCCTTGCAACTACCTCAAACCTATTGGCAGTCCTGTGGTGTATCTATCCAATAATCTCAAGACCATCCCAAAGCTCAGCAAGAAGGGGGAAAAGGGAACTCTAATTGGTTTCAACCCCCAATTACTCTTGTATAAAATCTTATCAGCAACCGGTAAGTTAATCAACTCAAAACATGTTTCATTCCTCAAGAGGGACTCCATGCTACCACCCTCCAAAAACAAAGAGACAATCACTAAGACCAATCTCACCAAAACTACCCACAACCTTGGTTGTGACCTCTACTCTGAAAACTGCCCAGTCAAGCTGTCTGTGCTATCAAACCTCAGTCCTGAATCCAACAAGGTAAAACCCATACAAATAGACTCCACCAACAGCAACAATCAGAGCAACTGTGCAATTGAATCAGCGCTTAGACCCCATCTCTGCAACCAAAATCTAATTAAACCACCTGACAGATCTGGCTACTACCACTCTGACCTCCCAAAGAACATACACAATGCACTCCAGTTGGCTGAATGGGTAGGTCTCATTAATGAAGAACTCAACACAGCTGAAAAACTAGACGTCTGAGAAAATGCCGTTGACAGCAAAGTTTTGAGCCCACTGGACACCACTTGGACGTTTTGATGCAAAGAAAACCTCCACTCTGGAAAAGTCAACCAAAAAGCTTGCGTTTGCGTTCAAGGCTTCAATCAGAGGTATGGAAGAGACTGCCTTGAAGCCTTTTCTCCAACCGTCAAAATCGCTTCACTAAGAGCTCTACTGGTCTGCAGCATTGACAAGCAACTGCCTCTGGTCCTGTTGGAAATAAAAGGAGCTTTCCTTCATGCTCCACTAAGTGAGAATTTCTTCATGAAAACACCATTTGGATCAAAAAGGACCTCCAAGTTCTTAAAATTAAAGAAATCACTCTATGGGTTAAAGCAAGCACCACTCAATTGGTACTTGAAATTGAGGAAATGGATCATCAGCCAGAAATACGCTGAAGGCAATTTGGAAACCTGCCTATACATTCACCAAGATGGCTTCTCAGCGCTATTCTCTCATGTTGACAATCTGGTAGTGGTTGGTGACGTTGAAGCCTTCAAAACTCCCTTCCTAAGTCAGTTCAACGACTCCAGCGCCCAAAAAATTAAAACCCTACTTGGCATGAAAGTTGAGCAAGGTGAAGACTTTATACATCTTTCCTTACCAGCTCATATCAAGAAAAGCCTAGAGGAACTGAACCTACTGGAAGCTAAACCTCTAAAAAACCCCTGCTCAGCTGTCATCCACCTACTTCCCGCAACCAACAAAGAAATTGAGCAATTCAGGGCTCTCAATGTCAGCTATTGATCACCCATAGGTCGGCTCAACTTCATAGCCACCCTGGTGAGACCTAAAATCAGCTACGCCATCTCCAGTCTGGCTTTATTCTCCAAAAACCCTGGGATCAACCATTGGAAGGAAGTCATCCACGTGTGGCAATACCTCCTCAAAAATATTTACTTCAAACTGACACTCCATTGCAATTCAAAAGCCAACCATCTCAGGGCCTAGAGCAATGCCACGTGGGGAAATGAATCCAAAATCAGACTCTCACAAATGGGGTATCTGGTATTTCTCAAAGGTTGGGCTGTTTACTGGACAAGCCGGCAACAGCGCTCAATAGCCCACTCCTCTACAGAAGCTGAGTGCAATGAATTCTCAGCAAGCCATCTTGAATGCCGCTGGATCAACCACCTCGTCAGCAAGATATGGAGAACCTCATTCTCTCCACCAATGCACCTAATCAACAAAAAGGGCCTCAATGACAAGATTCACAAATTTGGGTCTAGGTCGCATGCAAAGCACATCAACATCAATATCAAAAGCCTTAGGAACAACTGCAAGAATGGTTCAATTGCACTCAAGCTTATCTCAACTCAGGATATGCTAGCAGATTCCTTAACCAAAGCCACCAGTACAAAAGCCATTCAAAGGTTGGTAAATTTCCTCACATCCTAATGCTGGGTTGAGCCAGAGTGTTGAGATTAAACCTGTTCTCTTTCTTTCCTTTTTCAATCTCATTATGTCCTGTCCTCTTTCTTTCCTTGTTCAATCTCATGATGTCCTGTCATTTTTCTCCACATTCACTTTCTCACAACCCTGTCAGCTTCCTCATTTATTGCTTATTCTCATGTGTGGCCACTGTTCTGTTCCTCCATTGTACTTAGTCTCACACTGTCACCAGCGCCTGCCCTGCTCCACTATCACGCAGCTTTTAACTCTCAGCTTTCACTGGCTCCACTTATATCTGATCAGAACCTCAGCCCCAGTCCGCCATTGACCGCTGCCTATAAAGTCCAGCATCTCTCAACCTATCCAACCCACCATCCAGGACAAAGTTTCTCAACCGCTCAACTCAAGCCCTCAAGTCAAACAACTCAACCAAGTTGGAAATGCTATGATTCTACCCAAGCCTTCATACAGTCCATAACCCAGCCTGTAGAATCCTGCAGAGTTGTGTGTTTCCTTTGGTCTCTTCATTTCTTCTGTTGTTTCACTCTTCAATACATTCTGCCCTTGTAATCTCCTGACCCTGTTGGAATCATGCAATTTATAGCCTGTTTCAGGTTTCAGGTCTCACTCAACATTTCTCACTTTGATGTTACCAATTTTTTGATCTTTTTTACTGAAGGAATTCTGGTTCCCAAAGCAGATTTGGAGGATATCCCTTTTCTTGTCTTCACTGAGCTGGGAGTTTAAAGCTGCTTGGGAAAAATAATATTGTTCAAAAGTTTCCAAGTGTTTTTCATAGGTAGATTCAGAATTCTGAGAACCAATGTGACATATCTGAAAATTCTTATTAATCTCATCTCCTATGGTAAAATAAATTCCTTTGCTTTGGAATACATTTATTCCATACAGGCCGAGGGACTCATGCCTTGTATGAAGTAATAACATACTCCATTTTTAATACTAAAAATTCAATTTTCAGCTTGAGGGATCCTATAGTATGGGGGATTTTAATGTCTGTAGAACACAATCCTATAGCATTTAAGGATGAATTAAAGCCGCTGAACTTGGCTTGGGGTACTGGTAGTGGGTTCTCTTTGCAATTTGAATCTTTTTTGTCTAGGTAAGATGATCAAAAACAAGAGCAGAAAGCTCCACTTTCCATGAATAGTTTTACTGGGGAATCTTGGATCAGACCAGTAGAATAGCAAGTTTTACCAGAAGTATAAATTTTCCAAGCAGAAGGCTTGTGAGTTAGAGTCATTGCCTCTGAAACATGATGGATTTTCATGCTGTGCTTCTATTTTTGGGACAAGTTGAATTATTCATTGACAGTATTTATATCCAAATAAGAGTCCATTTTACCTTCTATAAGATTGATGTGTTTAGCAATAATCAATTCACATTCTGAGATTTATCCATCAGTATCATCATATTTTGGATCAGGTTTATTATCATACTCCTCTCCTTCAATAGAATCAATCCTTCTCCTGGGTTGAGGACAGACAGTTCTGAGATTCCCTGTCTGGTTACAGTTCCAGAATACCTTCTGTTTGGTTTCTGAGACCATCTTGACTTCAGAGTTATTAGGGTTTGTAGCAGAAGAATCTTGAACCTTGGTTTTGTATTCTTCTCTATTCCTTGTATTCTGGTATCTTGGTTTGTTAAATTTTCTATTAAGAACATTCATATCTACAGTTTCTTCTAGCAATTCAATTGATGTGGAAAGTTCAGAGTCCATGGGAATTCTAAACCTTGCACTATGTTGAAGGTTTCCAGGACATAAGCTGAGAAGTATTTCATTGACCTCCTCCTTATCATCTTCTGGATAAAAACAATTTAGCCTCACTTTCTGTTCTTATAATCACTTGTTAGGTTTGTCTTAGGAGGAATCAAATTGGGAACTTTCAAAACACTTCATCATCTTCCTTTTCCACATTCTGGTACCAAAGTATTCTTTGATCATTTTCTTCCAGGAATTCCAAGATTATTCTAATTCTTCCCTTTTGTTAATAAACCAATGAAGAGCTACTCCTTCAAATAAACTTGGTAGTCTTACTGCAGAAATACTTTCAGGGAGTTCATAAGAAGCTAGGCTGTAGTCTATGAATTTAATCAATTTTATGTGTTCATAATCTCCTTCTCCTGAAAACTTGGGCAATTCAGTTGTAGGTGGGAGTAGCTTTAGACATTTTTCAGCATCTTGGGTGGGACTTGGTTTGTGAGATTCCAATATGAGCATACTTTTTCTAGGATTCATGTTGGAGTTAATGGAGAACCTTGCTGGGTTTGATTCTTCTAAATTACCTAGAGAGTTGGTTTTACTGACTTTAAGATCTCTGACATCATTCTTGATCATGCCTAATTCTAATCATAATTTGTTACTCAACAAATCAATTTTGATAATTAAATGGGTGGTGGGGGTTTTGGTGACTCTGTTAACCTCTTCTTTAAAATAGTCAATAGAAAGGAAGATTTTTTCTTGGATAGAAGAAGAGTTAGTGTCTATGTTTCAATCTAGAGATAACTTACTTGTACTCAGAGTTTATTTAAACTGTTGTATTTCCATATCTTTGGTTCTGGCTTGTCCTTCCTGGGATTAGAGTATCTTGGAAATATTTAGATTTGATGTATCTTTTTGCTCATAAATTTTATCAAGATTGCTGCTTAAAGCTTCAAAATTATGATCTACATCAAGAGGAAAGGAATCGGAGGGTGAAGCACCTAGTTGTGGTACACTTTCTTCCACTTCTGAGCCAGAGAGATTATCTTGTCCCAATCTTTGGGATTGCTTTTTTAAGGTGTGTTGAGGGCCTCTTCTTTTGAGGTGTATTTGCTTTTAAAGAAGCTAGCTGATCCCAAGGATTCCGGCTATTTAGGTGAGTCTCTACTTCTTGTCTGTGGATCAATTCTTGAAGAGCTATCTGGTTTTTTTTCTAAGGCTTTAGCCTTCTTGATAGAAGGCATTTTTCCTGGAGACTGAGATGCTTTGAATTTCTCCAAATGGCCTAAATTTTCTAGCACCAATTTCTTCATTTTCTCCTCCTTGGCTGGGTCCAGCCAGGGTGGCAAACTTGGAGCTAATCACCGGGTATGATGTGTGTGAAAAGGGACTGCTCTCCAACTTTGCATTATTTGAGGTGGTGGCTGCAGCTTTCATTGTTGTAGGCTTGATAAAAACTTGGGTTGCGGGCTGGAGCCCCTTCATTGTGCTTGAAACAGAATTCCTTGCAGGAAAGCCCTCCTCATGGAAGCAATTCATATGAAGTGGCTCTTCCACTGGCTTGGGTGTTGCGCCTGTTTTGGAACGTGACCTAAAGAAATACGTGTAAGTTTTTGTCAAAACTTTTCAATATATAAAAAAAATATATATAATGATAAAATTTTTATATTATACTTTTTTCACAGGTTATAAACTCATCTAAGTTTAATTTTAGGGGTAATAAGGCCCAATTGGCATTAAGGTGTCTTTTGGCGGTATTCCCATTGGGTATTGGTGGGTACCAAGGAAATAGGGGGATAAATCCATAGATTCAAGGTTTTGGAATTCTTCAAGAAAGTCTTGATCAATTAAATCACAAAAATTAAAGGTATTTTCCACTAAAGGAAATAAAAAAATAAAATAAAAATTATATGTTTTTTTATTACTTTAAGGTGCTTTTTTTATAAATTTTTTTAAATAAAATATTTAAGGCTCACTTTCTTGGCTTTTCTTACGGCAAAAGAGATTATGTCTGTATTTCTTTCACTCTTTCTTTTGCCTTAGTAAATGATTAAAAGGAATAATACTTTCTAGCTCATATTCTTTCTCCCCTATTTCTTCTTTCTTGTGGTAAAGAATTCTTTCTTGCTGTTGTTCAGGATTCAAAGAATCCCAATAATTGGGCACAATATTACAGAGGATTCCTTCTTTTCTTTTTTTAAAAAGATTTAAATGATATATAATAAATTCACTTTTTATCTTTAAGTCAACACAAAAAACTAGTAGAAAAATATTTTGAATAATTATTTATACTCATTTTTACAGTACATATGTCTGTTCCAATAATTAAATAATTGAAAAAAATTTTTGGGGATATTTGGCAGCCAGACCCCTGGTTTTCAGCTTCTTATTTCAGGAAAAGTGTGGCAATTTAGATACAGAAAGTGATGAATTGATGGAATAATAATATTTGAAGAAATAAACAAGTAAAAAGCTCCAAATAATTAATGTAAAGATGGCTAGTGAAAGGATTCAGTGTTTTTTGGTTAAAATGGTTGTAATATTGATTTTAAGAGAGGCCGAAGCTTATAAAAAACTGGGGGTCTTTAATTCTTCATAAAATCCTCTTCAGGGGATCACTTTGAACCATATAAAACCCTGGGAACCGAGTTCCTTATGACTTATAAAAAGGGGTCACACCCAATGGAATGGTGGGTGTGGCTGGGCTGAAAAGCACACAAGCCTGAGAAGGGAGGAAATGACTTAATTGAGTATTTTGCTCACAAGGCTTCTGCAAGAATCCATGGTGGAAAGAGTTTCAGAGCAAAGGATGAGGTATTATTGCCACTTTTCTTCAAGGGAATAATGATGGTGTTGGAATTAATAATAAAACTTTCAGACTGAGGCCATATACCACTTTATTATCTCTCATCAGCAACTGATCAAGAATGGAAACAGTTCTTTATTGAGAACTAAAATTCACTGTAATTAACTGTGGTAAAACAACCAAAATGGTACTGTAGGTATATCTTTTTTGGGTGAAAGAAGCCTTCTCAGGGCATGTAGAGAGGGTATTGCTTGTGGGCCAATTCAAGCAGGCTGTCCAAGAATAGTTGGGCACGCATTCCTAGTGCCTTCACTCAGCTGTGCCTGTATCATAAGTGCTCATTTGAAAGTTTTATCTCAAGACCTTTTTCATCGAAATTTGTCATTTTTGCAGTTTGACATATATCCTACTTTTGTACTATATTTTTTTGAATTAAATGATCAAAGGTAGAAATTCATAGGTGCTCTTCCTTCTTCTGACTATTCTTTTAATTTCTAATAATTTTAATTTCAACTCCTTGGGGATTTTTTTGGTCCATAAAGATTTTTTAAGGTTGTTTTTTGTGACAACCGTTATTACTTTTTTTTTAATTTTTCCATTTTATGATTGAATTATATATATTTTTATTTGATTTTCTGAGTTTTCAAGCCTTCCTCTATCCATCTTTCAATTTATTACATATGCATGAGGCATGCATTGATGTTGTAGCAGTTTCCTGCAGTAACTTTTTGACAGAATCCTTTGTGCAATTTTTAACGCCTGCGTGCTTGACAGCCTGCCTTTTATGGATGCAGGGCTGCGCGCGGTAATTGTGACACAACACAAATCAAGCCATAACTGCTAAACTACACTCACCACTCAAATTCTGAAAGAATTTTTGTTGCAAAACCTACAGATGAAAATACACCTGAGATATTAGAACACGTGAAATATTAAAACACTTGAAATATAAGAAAACATGAAATATTATAACATGTGAAATACTAGAAAATGTGGAATATAAGAATTTTCAAATAACTTACTTTTAGTGGTGTTGTGTTTTTGGGCCATTATTTTGTTAACTTATTTGATAGTATAAGGAATAAGAATTCCCTAATGGAGTCAGTGAGTGACCCTACCTAATTTTAGATTGGAAATCCAAATCTTTGATAATATTTTAATATTTATTACTCATTCTTGCATTTTTTGATAATTTTCAATATTTATAGATTATCTATTTATTTATTTTTTACTTTGACAGATTGTTCTGTAACTAGTAGCAAGCTGAAAATTCAAAATAAAAGGGAAGTCTCTCTTCAATTATCATTTTTTTATTTGTTTTTCCTGAAAGACACCCGCAACCACACCATCCCACTACCATACCATACCACACCACTCCATACCACACCAAACCACACCAAACCACACCACACCACACAACACAACACATTACATCATAAGACAAGACAACACAACATAAAACCACACAACACAACACAACACCACAAAACACAACACAACACAACACAACACAACACAACACAACAAAAAACAAAAAAAAAAAAAAACAAAACAAAACAAAACAAAACAAAACAAAACAAAACAAAACAAAACAAAACAAAACAAAACAAAACAAAACAAAACAAAACAAAACAAAACAAAACAAAACAAAACAAAACAAAACAAAACAAAACAAAACAAAAAAAAACAAAACAAAACAAAACAAAAAAAAACAAAACAAAACAAAACAAAACAAAACAAAACAAAACAAAACAAAACAAAACAAAACAAAACAAAACAAAACAAAACAAAACAAAACAAAACAAAACAAAACAAAACAAAACAAAACAAAACAAAACAAAACAAAACAAAACAAAACAAAACAAAACAAAACAAAACAAAACAAAACAAAACAAAACAAAACAAAACAAAACAAAACAAAACAAAACAAAACAAAACAAAACAAAACAAAACAAAACAAAACAAAACAAAACAAAACAAAACAAAACAAAACAAAACAAAACAAAACAAAACAAAACAAAACAAAACAAAACAAAACAAAACAAAACAAAACAAAACAAAACAAAACAAAACAAAACAAAACAACACAACCCAACACAAAACAACACAACCCAACACAAAACCTCACCTTTCCTCACCTCACCTCACCTCACCTAACCACACCTCATCACACCTCCCCACACCTCACCTCACCTCAACTCACCAATCATCAGAAAAACAAACCACAAAACACTCATTATCTATGACCACTCCTTAACAAAAACAAATCAAAACTCCAGACACTTTCAAAAAATGCTTTTCCCTCTTAAATCAAGTCTCTGAATAGCTTTTTTACCCCATATTCTTCTCAATATATTTCTCAACAATCTAATCCTATCTCAAATTTATTTTTTACAATGAAAAGCCCTTTTTACATTGGCTCAAGAAAACATCCAGCCTCCTTTTGGAACTTTTTCACCAGGCCCATAATCAACTACCTCATATAATCAAACAAGTGATTCAACTCATCTTCCTTCTTCTTCATCTATTCAAAGTCATGATTCTACCCCTCTGGGCCCCCTCCTGAGATAACATATAATAAAAAGGAGGAACTGTTCAAAGCTTTCCAATCATGGGCAAAGTCTCATGGATATTCCATATCTACCATTTTATCCAATTTCAATAAAAATACTTAAACTTCTCAATTTGATAAATCTGGTGAATATAAACTCAGAAAAGATACTAAAAAGTTAAAAAATCAAGAAAGATCAATTATTTGTTCATATTATCTGTCAATTTTGTTAAAAAAGTGTTCATAACCAATACCAGGCTGCATTATTTTATTTCAAAGAGCATCATTTAAGTTAGTGTATAAAGTCAGAAAGAAAAAAATGAGGAAATAATACCAAAAGGCTAATGATAGGCTAAGATTACATCCAATCTAGTTTTGTTTATAGAGAGCTTAGATGGTAGTTCTAGATTCAAGATGAGATAAGTAGAGTAGAATGGACAAGTTTTCAGAGCGGTTAAATTTACAGTATCCTGATGAACATAAGACAAGTCCAGTTGAGATTGACTTGATTAACCACAAGAATTGATTGATGCGCCTTGAAAGATTTATGAAGAGATTATCAGAAGATTTGACTGATTTATGAGATGAACTGATCTTCCTTACTTCAGTCAGACTGGCTGCAGTTGGTTTGTAGTGAGTAACAGAGAAGTTGGGTTTTTGTGAGTAACGTAGATTGTATTGCATAATCCTTTCAATCAACAGTGGTGATGACAATGAGTCTTGATGTTGTTGGTTCAGTCTTGGGTTGACTTCCGCATTGAAGAGTTGAGCGGTCAGAGGATGAAGAACAGAGATTCCAGTATAAAAACCCGCAGTCCAAGGAGACAGGTAAGTAAACAAAGAAAATAAATAGAAAATAAATAGAAACAATAACACCAATACGCACTTGTCAACAGCAGGGCCGCAAAAGATTAAGTGAGAAAGGATGTAGAGATCTAGTTAGAAACAATGACAGAACAGAGTAAGACTAGATTTCAACTTTTCCCCACAAATTATACATCAGTGGATTAAAGAGCTGAAGGCATTTACGAGTCTGTCGTTTGAGTTTTTGTTAGTTGCCTTGGTCAGATAATCAGCAGTCATTGACAGGGACAAAATAAGCTTGACTTCAATAAGACTGAGTTTGAGATCATCTCTTAGGCTCTTTGTCTTCATATCAATGTGTTTGGCCTTGGGGTTGGATCTGAACTTTTTTATCTTGTTGTCTAGTCCCTTGTTGTTGATTAGATGAATGGGGCATCTGAATGGTGTGTGGCATATGTCTTTGATGAGTTTTTGTAACCATTGTGCCTCTAGATGGCAGCTGGATAGTGATATGCATTCTGATTTGGTAGAAGAGTGTAAAATGCTTTGTTGTTTCCTACCGGTCCAATACAGAGGAATTCCTTTGAATGAAAATAGGAATCTGCTTTGTGAGACTCTTGACTTGGGATCATCAGCCCAGGTGGCATTGCTAAACCAAACCAGTCTATCAGAGATAGACCTGGTTCAAAGGGTGAGAGTCACATCCTTAGTGTTTGATAGATATTTCCATACATGAAGTACTTTGTTTCAATGGCTGAGTCTTGGCTGATTACTGTGTTTAGCAAAGCTCAAAACGGCAAAACTAATGTCTGCCCAAGCTAAAACAGCTATGTAGTTAAGACAACCTATGGGAGACCAATAGTTAATCTCAAAGGATTCAAACTTGTCACAATCTTCTTGGTTGGCTGAGATCAGATGAAGTCCAGGAGTGAGTGGAGTCAAAACTGGTTGACAGCTCATCAGATCCAGTTCTTCCAATCACTTTTTGATATGGAGAGGCAGAAAAAGATGTATCAGTCCATCATTCCTAACAATCTTCATTCCAAGGAGGGTGTTGGACAAATGCGCGGTGGAATCTTTGAATCTAGTAAGGAATGTCTCCTTGAACTCTTTCACATTGCCTGCAACTAACATATCGTCAATGTGAAAGTAAATGACTGATAGCTGATTTTTTCTCAAGTCAGGCAGGGATCAAATTCCGATTCACGAAAGTCTTGAGCTTTTATCCATTCCCTGAGCATTTGGCACCATTTTCTTGGGGCTTTTTTAAGTCCGTAGAGAGATTTCTTTAGTCTTAGGAATTTTGTCTTTCTATTGCATCCAATTGGAGTGTGAATGAACACTTGCTCATCAAGTTCAGAGTGAAAGAACGCTCCCTTTACATCCAGTTGAATATAATCCAGATTCTTGTTGGCTATGTAAGTGAGAACCCCTCTTAATGAGGCTGCTTTTCCAGTGGAAGCGTAGGTTTTGAAATAATCAATTCCATACTTCTGGTCAAATCCCTGACCACACAGGCAAGTTTTGAGGATAATGGAGTCATTTTTCGCATTATGTTTAATTTTGAACACC
Source organism: Puccinia polysora (assembly GCA_025617555.3). Lineage (NCBI taxonomy): Eukaryota > Fungi > Basidiomycota > Pucciniomycetes > Pucciniales > Pucciniaceae > Puccinia > Puccinia polysora. Next base: position 10,750,119 of record CM062614.1, on the reverse strand, counting down.
AAAACTGTGTTGAGTGGGTTAGTAACTATTTCGTCCTCTACTTCTTCCCACACACCCAGTTCTTCAATATTGTTGAATTCTTTCTTAGTTGATTCCATCAACCCGGTTAGTTTCAAAGCTTCTTCTATAAACTTTGGTACTGTCTCTGACAGGAAGCCATACCTTTATGGTTTTGATAGAGTCTCCCGGTTTTGTAGATTGGGTCTCAGATTTTTTTTGAGTACTGAGTCACTTTCAGAGAATTTTTCCAACGTTTCATCGGACTCCTCTTTGATAGAAACAGTTGTGTTGCTGTTTTCCGTGGTTCTTAGCGGGTTCTCCTGGTTATTGATGACAGGTGGAGGTGGTTTGTTCAGAACACCATTATCTTCTTCAATTGTAATTGTGATTGGTTTTTGATGATTGAAGATCACCTGTTTTGTATTGACAATCTTCCCGGAGGGATATATCACTTTATACAAGGGATGTGCGGGATTGAAACCTACCAAAACACATGGTGCACCTTTCTCATCGAGTTTTGATTTGATTTCCATGTTTTTGATTCGGTAAGTGAGATAGGTTCCTAAAGGTTTGACATAGTCTTTAGGGAGAGTCTTTCCATGCATTTTCTCCCATGTTTATGGGTCACCTTTCTGTTTTCGGATTTGATTCAGAATAAGACTGAATCCCCTAACTACTTTGTGCCAACAAGATTTGGTAAAGTTGGATTCTTCAATTGTTGCCCTAGCTGATTTGATGATAGTCCTGTTTGCTCGTTTGAATCAACCATTATTTTGGGAATGATACGGCTTGCTAATTGCTTGGTTGATGTGATGCATCCTATAATATGTCTGCAATTTGGCGTTGAAAAACTCTCCACCTCCATCGCAACACACTTCCTTGGGATAAAAATTGTTTTTTCAATTTTGATTTTTGATAATAAATATAAGAGTCTCAGCTGTGTCAATTTTGTTTTTTAGAGGAAAGCATGAAATTTATCCAGAGTGGGAATCGATGAGGTTGAGAATATATATTAAACCGCCTTTCAACATAGGATTTATAGGTCCAATTAAATCTGGATGGATTTTTTCAAAGCATTTTTGAGCTGTATGCTGCTGATGATTAAAGTATTTTTGGGTGATCTTAGCCTTATTGCCGCTGAGACATTCAAAGTTTTTCTGTTGGAAAGTGGGCACAGAACAGTTGAGGTATTTCTCGATCCTGTTGATGCTAGCTTGTCCCAATGATTGGTGAATATACTGGAGTTCCTCATTGGAGTAGTATGCTTGCTGAGAAGAGTTTTTTTTGCATGTCTATTACAAACAAGTTGTTTTGAATTTAACCCAACAAGAGTATCTCATTTTTCAGTAGTAATTGGAAGGCGCATGGAGTGGAATTGCAATTGACCTGGAGTTTGGAACCCCGTAACATAAGAGCTCCTAGAGATCTCAGATTAATGGTAGATTCAGGAACCCAAGAAACTTTAGAGAGTGTTAGATTGGCATCTTTTGTGATCAAAACTGCATCCCCCGTCTCTTCTATTTTTATGGCAGCGTCTTCCTTTCTGGTTAGGATTTCCTGATTTTGATAACTTTTGTTCAGTGAGAGAAATTTACTCTTGTTGAAAATCATATTCATTGAACAGCCAGAAATTGAGGATGAATTTGTTTGAAGAGAGATTGTCTGAGGAACTGAGAACACAGAACAAAGAAGAAAAATGGGCTTCTGGACAATCTTTTTGCTTCCCCTTCTTCCTGCGGTTGTGGAGATTTTGTGGCTTGAGTCAAGAAAACTAAAAACCAGCAAGAGCTGCCTGGATGGGAGGTAAAAGCCGGATTATTCTTCCTGTTTTCGCATCTGGGTCCTCTGTAGAGAGCTTCTTTGTATGGTTCAAATTGGTCCCCTTGAGCCATTGATTCATTTTTGTGTTGTACTAAATGATTGAGGACTATGTTGATTTTCATTTCCCCAGTCAAATGCATAATTTGTGACTTCATATGCGAAATTGAGGCTGGAAATTTGAACAGAAAAAGATACACTACAATATCTGAGGGGAGATCAATACCAACTTCAGTCATCTTCTTTAGATATACCTTGAACAAAGTAACAAAGCCCTCTATATCTGAGTCCATGGTTAAATATAGGAAACCATTGAAAAATCTTGCCCTTTTTCCAGATTGGGAGGAGTCAAAGTGAGCTTGAGTTGCCATCCAGATCAGTTTGGCACTATCTTTGTTAAGGTTGTCTATGATGTTGTTGTAAGTGTTTGCATTGAGTTTTGCTAACATATATGCCACAAATTCTTGATTTATCTTTTCGTCCCATTCCATAAGTTTGTCAGGATTGTTCATTATATCATAAATTCCTTGCAACTTGAAGAGCTTTTCAAAATTTTTTCTCCAAATACTGTAATTGTTGGCAATGAGAAGTGGCGTTGATTCAATTAATAATTTGATTGCGAGAGATTTTGAGTTGGTAGAATCCCCTTGTCTTGGCATTGAAGAAGGCCCTAATCTCTCCATGTTGATGGCGCAGTCTTTTAACTGTGTTCAAAAAAAGTGTTGGTAAACAAGGCCAGGCTGCATTATTTGATTTCAAAGAGCAGCATTTAAGTTAATGAATGAATTCAGATTGAAAACAATGAGGAAAAAATACCAACAGGCTAATGATAGGCTCAGATTAGATCCAATGTAGTTGCTTTTATAGATGGCTTAGATGGTAGTTCTAGATTCAAGATGAGATCAGTAGATTAGAGTGGACAAGTGTTCAGAGCAGGTAGATTTACAGTAGCCTGATAAACATAAGACAAGTCCAGTTGAGATTGACTTGATTAACCACAAGAATTGATTTATGCACCTTGAAAGATCTATGAAGAGATTATCAGAAGAGTTGACTGATGTATGAGTTGAACTGATCATCCTTACTTCAGTCAGACTGGCTGCAATTGGTTTGTAGTGAGTAACAGAGAAGTTGGTTTGTTGTGAGTAACGGAGATCAGATTGTATAATCCTTTTGATTGAAGGTGGTGATGACAATGAGTCTTGATGTTGTTGGTTCAGTCTTGGTCAACTTCTGCATTGAAGAGTTGAGCGGTCGGAGGATGAAGAACAGAGATTCCTGCAGTATAAAAACCCGCAGTACAAGGAGATAGGTAAGTAAACAAAGAAAATAAATAGAAAATAAATAGAAAAAATAATAACAATACACACCTCTCAACAGCAGGGCCACAAAAGAATAAGTAAGAAAGGATGTAGAGATCTGGTTAGAAACAATGAAAGAAAAGAGTTAGACTAGATTTCAACAAATGTATCCAAAATATTTTGTGGCTTGGTGGTAAAGTTAATATTCAAGGACTAAAACCATCCACCTTCCAATGATCCTTCAACTCATCCCATCCACATGATAATACAAGCAAAGAAACAGGAGATGGCTCAAACTTTACCAAAAGCTGGAGTTACCGCTTTGAAAAATCTCAACTCTCTTATACAAACCACATAATCTCCTTTCCATAGAAATTTCAATGCTTTTAAAATAGGGTGTGTCAGAGGTAAAACTTTCAAAAATTTAAATGGGTTATTTCGGGCCTATCCATTTTTTTCAAAATTTTATGTTTTTCATTTAAAAACATTAAATTATTGGTTATTTTGAAAAAAAAAATTTCTTTTGAAAAATTGATATTTTTCCTGAGATAAGCTATTTCAATTTTCCAAAATTTTAACTCTGATATGCCCTAATAAGAGATCAAAAATTAAAAAATTCCCTTAATGGAAAAACCCCTGTGGAAGCACTCATACTAGAGCTCTGGAATTCTTCTTTTTTATAAAAAACAAAAAATTTTGATGGTTGAATCACTTCCTTATTCATTTCACACTCTGATTATGGGAAATTTATCAAACTTTTCCCAACTCTTATAATGATGGACTGTACATCAAAAAAAAAACTTTGTAATTCCCCTTCTTCATATTCTTTGGTGGGTAAACAACTGTTCAAGAAGTTTCTCAGTTGCCTTCTGCTTTGGATCTCAAGAGAAAAAAAGACTTATGAATGGGCTCTAACTCAAATTCAGGAAATTTTAGAAGATAAAGAAACTAGTTTTATTATTACAGACAAGGAAAAAGCACTTATTAGCTCAATTGAACATTTTTTCCCTTCCTCTCATCATCTTCTCTTTCTCTGGCACATTTTCAAAATATTCAAACCTATTGCTGAAAGCACTTTGAATCTGAAGCCAAATTGAAGCTGTTTCAGAATAAATGGCATCAGTTTTTCAATTACAAATCTGAATCAAGCTATTAAGGAAACTTTAACAAACTTTCTCTTTTATTGAATGCTCCAACTTTTGACTACCTTTGTGAGAATTGGATTCCTCTAGAAAGAAAATTTGTCTCCTATTTTGAAAACAAACACTTTCACTTTGTAAACAAAAGTAACTCAATAATAGAAGGTCTTCACTCCTACATCAAACGTTTCATCAATTCATCTATTGGCTCTTTCTATAATTTAGCTCAACACATTCACAAATCAATCACCATAAAAAACCATGAGATAGCTATTGAAGCCTCTCAGAAACAATTCAAGAATCTGATTGGTTTACCTCACTGTTTGGATCATCTATCTGGAAAAATTACCTACTATGCCCTTGAAACCATTCATTCATTTCATAAAGTTCCTGAATGTTCCACCAATTGCAAAAAATGTGATTAATCTTCTTACATGGGTATACCATGTATTCAAAAAGTCAAATTTTCTATCAGAAATGATGAAATGTTCCAACTTCAATATTTTGATCCTCAATGGTATGTCAAAGCTCCCTTATCAGTAAGTTTCTTTTTTTTTTCTTTCTTTTTTTTCAGATTCAACCTCAAATTTATAATTTCCTGATTTATTTTTATTTTTCTTTCACCAGTTAACTCTGGAGCCAGATGCAACTGAATAATCAGAAAACCTAGAATTTCCAACCAAATACAGGAATTAAAACCCATATTTCACTCAAATGTTTCCATCATTCAGCAAGTTTCCACCTGGAGAAAAGCTATATCATCTTGGTGAAAGGAAGAAGCTATACAGTGCAATATATCAACTTACTCTGATTCAAGAGCCCAATTTCATTGAAAGCTCCAAAGTAATAGGAAGACCCAAAGGACAAGCCAATAAGCTCGAAAATATCCCTCAGTAATCAATCAAAAGAGATCCACCTTTTGTCAAATATTTAGAACAACCCAAGAGTAGAGTAAGGCCAAAAATAAATTCATAGAAAATTCAAAGGTCAGTCAGAATTTTTTGGAAAAACAAAATGTCAAATTTCATGATTAATATTTTTTCCCTAATCCTTTAGTTTTCATGGAGGTGGAAGGCCACCAAGGATAAGGTGAAGGTAAAAAAGAAGAATTAATCAGAGGAAGAGTTCATTTTATTCCTATACTTATTCCTTCTGCAATGGATTGTTTTTGTTAATGAGTCCTTGTCATTTTGTTAACGTAGGGGAATTTCTGACTGAAGAGGAATATTCAGAAAAAGAAGAGGTGCCAGATTTGGTGTAAGGTGGACATTCAGAAGTTGAATAGCTGCAAGATTTGGATTTTATTCAGATTTTTAGCTTTCCTTTACTCTTATTTTTTGTTGAGTTTTGGATATTATTTTTTTCTCAATATTTTGATTCAAACTTTTATCAGAGGTCTGGAGCCATGGTGAATAAGGAGGTTTCTTCTGCTGAATAGAATCCTGGTACAAGATTCAAGAGACTAAAGGTATCCAATGAAGATAGTGATTCACCTTACCATCCTCCTGGAAGGAAGTTATTAGCACAAAAATCAGTAACAATGAGGGAGAAAGTTGCCACATTTTATATTTTCTCATTTTTTGAAATTTTCTGATTTTTTTGGGGGTTTGCCTCTATTTCTTTCCTGAATTCAATCCAGTATTCTGAGTTCCTCCCCAAAAAATGTTTGCTTCCCTAAAGCCACAGTTATCCTCTTGTATAAATTTTTTTTTTAAACAGGCGCAACACCCGCACAACAGGTAGTGCCCCATTGTATGGATCTCTCCCAAGGGAGAAAGTTGCCACATTTTATATTTTCTCATTTTTTGAAATTTTCTGATTTTTTGGGGGGTTTGCCTCTAGGTTTCCCGCACTTTATGCTATTCCTCTTCTGGAATATTTCACCAAGTCACAGTTGAAGAAGTTATTTTTACCTTTACACAATATTTTCTTTTATATAAAATTCTGATTTTTGGTTTCAGTTCCCATACAAATATTTGATTTCCCCCAAAACAGCCATTCCACATATATCACATGTTCAATATTTTATACAAGAGGGGAACTGTGGCTTTAGAACTGAAACCAAAAACCAGAATTTTATATAAAAGAAAATATTGTGTAAAGGTAAAAATAACTTCTTCAACTGTGACTTGGTGAAATATTCCAGAAGAGGAATAGCATAAAGTGCGGGAAACCTAGAGGAAAACCCCCCAAAAAATCAGAAAATTTCAAAAAATGAGAAAATATAAAATGTGGCAACTTTCTTCCTCGGGAGAGATCCATACAATGGGGCACTACCTGTTGTGCGGGTGTTGCGCCTGTTTAAAAAAAAATTTTATACAAGAGGGGAACTGTGGCTTTAGGGAAGCAAACATTTTTTGGGGAGGAACTCAGAATACTGGATTGAATTCAGGAAAGAAATGGTGAAAGAGCTTGATTCAAACCCAATCCTCAAGGAACCAAGATTAATGTTTGATATCTGGGGTGAAAATTTCCAAGAAGCAAGAAGGCAGCTGAAACAACTTTCTGGTCCAGCATCCATAAATATGTGGATTAATTTTTTATTCCATGGTTTCCTTCTGTCTGAGACATATAATTTTCCAGTGGTTCTGTTTTTTTATTCAATGCCTTGCACTTATCTTCCTCTGAACTTCCTTCCCACCCCAAATTACAAATATTCTCCTCTGTTCCTTATTCTTTCAAAAGATTTCAAACATATAGTCTCATTCAAGTTTAATTCTGATGATTGGCAAGGACCAAGGTTTGATCCACTTAGGATAAGCTTTGTGACCCAGGATTCCAAATCTTGAAAAATCATATTCTAAATAATTTAGAGCTTGGTAATGATATTTTGTTACCTCCAAGAAAATAAATTAGGAACATAAGGTACCCAGTGGTAGCCTGTCACATGTTCTTGGTGCTGTAACACAGTTAGCATCTAAATCCACAGGGTATGGGAATTATTCTACATTATAATTGATATTTGGACATGTGAATAACACTAACCTGTCCTTTTTATTTATTATTTAATCAATTATCCTTAGTAAATTTTCCCAGTAAGTTAATAATTATTTTAATAGAAATTCCTAATTATTTTCTGATGTCAGGTGAGTTCTCATTATGTATTAAATATTTGGAGTAAAGTCATGATATTGATTTTACTCCTTATTTTCAAAATTCAGTTGATTTACTAAAATAATTACTTAAAAATTTAAGTCATGGGTATTCATGTAATATTTTTACATCATAAGTTTTTTTAGTATGTCACAAAATGTTGATGTCTAGAAATTCTCATAATAGTATATTAAAGTATTTTAATATATTTTTGAAGTTTTCATTGTGTTATTTTCGACATTTTGGTACTTGAATTATATTTAACAAAAAATACGTATAAAGGTTATTTAAGTATTTTTATATAATTTTGTTTACTTTTAGACTATCTACTATCCATGGGAACATTTATTACATCTGTAGAATGTTCCTGTGTGGGTTGTAGCATGTTTAAGCGGTACCTAAGTTTCTCAGGCAGCCTGTCACTTTGTCAACCCATAGTCCTGCAGCTGCGTACATGACTTTGACAGAGTGACAGAGCTGTAGCTCAGCCACGCCCAGGTTCATTTGCTGCTGCGGCTTCATGTGGGAATTGTGAAAGAACACATTTCTGTCTGTAACTCCTAAAATATACACAACACCTCAATTCTGACTGAATTTTAGGTGTGAAACCTATACGTGACAATACATGTGAAATATTTAATTGGAAAAAAAGTTCAATAGTTGTGCTGTGGTATTTTTTTCTTTCTTTTCCTGAATAATTTAAAAATTTAAGGAGTTGGATTTCAAGGGTGGAGTCAGTGAGTAAACCTACCTAATTTTGGGTGGAGAATCCATTTTTGCAATAATATTTGTGGTTTTCCTACTCCTTCTTAGGTTTATTTTATTTTCATCATTTTTATGTTGTTTCTGTTACTTTTGCAGCTTGCTCTGCAACAGTAGCAAGCTGAAAACAGAAAAAAATAGAAAAAAAACTAAAAATAGCTTTAACCACTTGGTTCTTCCTTGGTCTTCCTCTGCACTTAGATTCTTAAACATATTCAAGCCAAGATGTATTCCTCCTAGAGGAATTCTCAAAAAATATTATGGATTTAATGAGTGCTCCTTTGGTTCTCCCACACCTCTTATTTTATTTTTTTGATAGGGGTTTTTGAGTGGGAGTCAGTGGATACTTCCTTGAAACAGTTTAATCATTTCTCCAAGGTAAATAATTTATTCTCCTAAGCACAATTTAAGAAATTATTCAAAGATTTCATTCTGGAACCAATGTATTTTGGATGATTTGGAACTTTATTCATTTTGTTATTGAGATTTTTGGGATACTTCATTCTCAGAAAGCTATAAATAATTATCAAATAAAATAAGAAACTTCAGAACTAAATTTTGGATTTTTTTTCTTCCAACAAATAAAACATACTGAAATGAGATGTTTGATATTCCACTGGGGATAATAGTCACCATCCAAGAATTTTTTCTTTTGAAATTTTCCTCATTCACTTGGTGTACCTAAGGGATTCCCAAGAAAGAAGAATAATCACAATCAGAAAATGTGGTTGATTTTTCTGCTGACATGCAAAGGGATGAACAGTCTTGAGAGCATAGTGGCTGGTTATACCTGAGAGATGTTCCACACAATATGGAAGACCAATCAAGTTCTGGAAGTGTTTCTGAGAGAATTAAATGGTGTTTTTGTGTATTTCAATTGAAATTGAATGATATATTTTGTGATATACAGTAGAAAAGAATAAGAAGAAGTTGTGATAAATATTTTGACATATGAGTGCAGGCATTCTATTCTAGATATTCTGGTATTTCCAAAATGCAGGTGCTTGTTTGCAGAATATTAAAAAAGAATATTTTTACAGGAATCCAGGTGTCAAGAAGTTAGTCAGAAGTTAAGGGATTCCAGAATATACTGAGTTTGGTAAAACTTCCTTGATATGAATTTTCAGATTTGGATTTGACCAGAATATTCCAGTTTTTTCTGAATATGATCCATTCTTCTGAAGATTTAAAGTGTTTTCTAAAATATTTTTGAATTTTTATGAAGATATGCCAGACACAGCGTAAATTATGTGAGTTGTCAAATGAAGTTTCAATGAAATGATTCAGGGCTTTCTTCTTGTAAGTCAAAATGACTTTGGTTTCTTCATGTTCTAATATTTTATTAATTTGAGTCAGAGACCATTGATAGTCCTCCTTTTTTTCTTGGGAGAGGAAACAGAAGCCAAAGTAGGAGTTTCCAGTGAAATTCTCAACCCCAACAATGTGAAGAGGAGAAATGGAAAATTTGTATTTTTTATAGGTACAGTCTAACATTAATACTGATTGGAAGAGCTTGATTAATTTAATAGAATCTGGAATAGAACTGAATAAAGAACTAATACACCCATTTTGATTATATATCTCATATTTCAAAGATGAGGTTCTTAATTCCATCATTAAATCTTATATGGGTGATTTTCCTTTGATTTTTTGTTTTTTAATTCTTGATATTTTGTAACACAATGTACTTAAGTTTGTGTGAATGGGATAATTAAATGACTGGGTTCATGAATTGAGGATTTTGAAGGGAGGGAATCCAGCTTTGGTTCAAGATCTCACCATATCCTCTTCAGCCCCTCAATCCTTCTATGAACTGGATGGGTGGATGGATCAGTTGATGGAGGGTTATTGAAATCAGGGAATTTTATTTTTATTTCCCAAATCCCAGAAATCTTTTAAAAACTTCCAGATAATCAGAAAGGAAAGTTTTTTTCTATTTTTTGAAACTCTTTTGTTATCCAAATTGGACTTATTTTCCCCATATTTTTCACATTTGTAAGTCTATCTTTCCTCCTTAAAATTGTAGACTTTGGTGGAAATTCCATATCCATGGGATTTAGCCCATTCTTGAAATTCACAGGCAATTTTATGGTTGAGTAGAGGATTTGATTGCCCCAAGAGGTGGGGAGGAAGCATTACGTCATTAAAAATCATATTGAATATAATTTTATTCTTATGGGAAATGTTACATTCACTACCCTGGGGTTTCAAACAGCAAATCACAACTCAAAAAGAATTCACTCACAGATTGCACATCCCCTGGTTGGTTTAAAATTCCCAATTGCAATCCTTTTCAAGTTTGGTTGGGGATTTGCAACTCTTCAATGGTTGCAATCAGGGATTTCCAACCCCCTGGGGGATGCAAAAGTTGTGAGTGGGGGTTTCCCCTTTTTTCCTGGCCCATTTGGGGCAAAATAGCTCCAAATGGACCATTTGAGGTGGTAATTTGAGTGGTAACTAGGCACCCCTGGACCAGATTTGAGTGTCTTCAACCCAAATTTGGGGATTTGTCATAATATGTGGGACTATTGAACCACAAAAAGAAAAATGGAAATTTAACATTTTGCCTATTGGCAAAAAAAAGTCATTTCACAAACTCTGTACACACACAACACTTGCCCATTGGATAAATTGATTTTTCCCAACCCAAAAGTGAGCTGAGTTGGAGTTTTTGAAACAATTGGATTCAATAACAAATTGAAATGAATTATTTTTTTTGGTTTATGGGAACAGTGGCAAGCCTAAGCCCCACTGTTTTAAACATGGCTGTGTTAAAGGATTTAATTAAAATTCTTGTTAAAAATGTTTTGGTGGAATCAAGGGATTTGGGTAGGAATTTGGAAAAGGATAAATGGAAGCCCCAATGGCATTATAATCTAGGTTTACAATTGAGGAACAAGATTTTTCTTCACAACTTCAATTTACTCAAGGGGGTGGTTCACATTTCATGTGCCATTTGACTGAGAAGGATTTGGATTGATTAATACTGACATAACCATGTGGGGTGTAACTAGGAGGTGCCAGAACCAGTTTACCCTCCTGCTGTGAGAGCCTTTGCTAGTAGGGAAGAATCCAAGATTTATTGTCAAAAATATATGCATTGACAACATTCAAGTCAAAAAAAGGATAAATTTGTGGATCTAGCAGGTGACAGATTTGGGGTATATGAAGAGCCATGCCTCACCAAATGGCTAAGGCAAACTCACCAAAGGAATTTTGGGTGTCAATTCATGATCTGTGCACGTTGTACATTAGCACATCCCATGTGGCATCTCTCCATTAGAAATGGCCAAATTAATCATCAACCATCTGAAAGCCCCTCAGTTTATCCTCAACTGGGGAGAATCTCTGGTCAAGCCTTTGATCTACTTAAACAAGGCATGAAAGATGGGCTCAATACAGGGAAAATCAAAATTAAATTGAGAAAGATCAATGGTTTAGAATACCTTGAAAATTTAACAATCTATTAGACTAATCACAAGGTTAAAGCAGCTGAATTGGATTGGATAAGTGTTATGAAATTCTATTTGATATGCTCCAATAAACTCAATGGTTTTCCAAGTAAATGTTCAGTGGAGAGGGTCCTTTAAAGGCCCTTTTCTTGGTTCATACTTATTGTATAAAACTTTTTCAGAAATTCCATAATATTGCTTTGTTGGATTGTACTTATAAACCAAATAGGTACAACATCCCTCTGTTACATGTTGGAGTAATGATTTCCAAAAGGATAAAGTTTACAAATTCTTTTGTTTTTATAACCAAACAAACATATGAGTTCTATAGTTAAGTGTTTAATGCATGAAACAAGTTTTCTTATGATACCAAGAGGCTCCCCAGAGTCTTTGTGATGTACAGTGAAAAAGCTTTGATTTTTTCCATAGAAGATAGATTCCCTGAGTCATCCGTACAGTTTCTCTCCTGGAACTTGTCCAAAAATATTCAAGAAAATGTTAAAGTTTTCTTCAGTAATGACAATGAGAGATGGGAAATTTTTTTGACTCTGCGGTCAAAATATGGGGCCTCTAAAACCAAGCAGGAGGCAGAAGTCAATGATACAGGACTTATAGTAGGCCAATTTATTGTTTATTCTGTTCATCTCTGTTTGGAATGCCTATTTTGAAGCTTTTATCCAGTTTTTTTTTCAAAAAAACTTTGAGAATGTGCTTGAGTATATGAAAAAAGAAAATTTCCCTATCAAAGAAAGGTTTGCAATAGTATGGACTTTTGTTTACCCAAAATTTGGAAATAAAAAAATTATTTTAAAATAAATACACACCCACATGTGTGCTACGTATAAGTTTAATCAAAATGGGATGCACATATGGACCTCTGCAGCCCATTGGAAACTCACTCAGACCATACAAGCCTGTGTGGATGCTACGTATTTGGGGAAACTGGCCTCAAAATGGATGAAACAAACCTATTGGTACATGGGCCCTAATGGGACCCATGGGGTGTATGTTCAAATACAGCCAGATGGGCTTTTACAGGCATTATTGGGCCCAGGTTCATTTTGGGCATACTTGGCTAGACAGGCTGGCCCGCCAAAGTATGATTAATTTAAGTTTTGGGCTTGGGGCAGCCCATTGGGGCTGCTGCCTGTTTGGGGCTTCTGCCCATTTTGGGCCTCTTTTTTCCCTTGGAAGGGCCCACGCGGGGATGCTGTGGTGGCCAATGTACCCCGCGCTGGGCTGTCAGCCGCAGCCAACTGTTGGAGCCACAGGAGCTGGGGCTGAAGTCCTGGCTCCTCCCCCTCCCCTTGCTTGCCATTTCAAGGCGGAAGGGGATGGCTGGCTGTGTTGAACCAGCCAGAGACCAGTCAGGGTGGGGGGGAATTCATCACCCTCCCACCCAGATGGAGTGGCTGGGTCAGTCACAACAAGGCAACTGGCAATGGGGGGGACCTGAGTTCCCTCCCACCAGCATAGCGCAAGGGGAGCTCTCCCTCCCCCCTCTACCAAATGGGAGGAGAAAAATACTGAGGGGGATCTGACCACCCCCCAGCCCACCTACCTTTGAAGACACCCTGGGGGTATTGACCTCCAGGGCCCTGGTATGGGGATTTCACCGCTTTGAAATTCAGAAGAGGACTTCTCCTTTGATGGTTTTGAAGGTTGGAAGTTATTGATCCCTTGCGTCTGTAAACACTTAGTGAAACTGTTTACCCTTTGACTCATAGATAGAGAATTGAGAGTAAAGATCCTTCCAAAACCTATGACAACCCAATGTGATCCTCCATGATCCAATGTCTGATGTGATGATCCTCCAACCATCCGGGTTGAGGGTGCCACTTAAGTAGCCTCCCCATCAACCCTAACCTAAGTACAGCCAGAAACAAGAAAGAATAATGAAATAAAACCCCTAAGCACAGAACCCTAGCCCCAATGCTATCCTCTCTATCCCATAATCCACGTCCCATATCCCATATCCACCTGTATTACCCGCCTGCCATTATGTTGACCCAGTTTGTCCTTCTCATGATGCGGCTGTTGCACCACTCCCAAATTGGAGCCCCCCACGCATGTCCGCATCCGCCCAATGCTCCATTCCAGATATCCAAGATATATCCACGGAATCTGATCTGCGTCTTGCGACGCACAATCTGCGCGCAATCTGTCCAATCCAATCCAATCCATCCCACATCTCCAGATGCTGAGCCCAATTTGACTGCTGCAGAGCCCATAGCACAACTTGCTGCAGAAAAGCCGCACCCATTGCTGAGCACGCTACCCCTGCTAAGCCCGCCGCTACTGCTGAGCGCTCAGCGCGCAGCCAATTCTGACTTGCGTCTATAAAAGATCACCAAATCCCCCCCAACTTGAGTTCTTTCCCCAGAGATCCACCACTATCTCACCTACCCCCAAACATATGACAGATATCCCACGTTCCCATCTGCACCCCTTCATCAGACCAAAGAAAGAAAAATACTTCATCTACCACTCTTCACCAAACATTTACTGCACGTACTGCAGCCGGAAAGGCCTTTTGTGCCGCATCCTTCCAGGCAGGAGCGCCTGTATCCTGTGCCAAGCAGGACACCACCAATTCTCCCTATTGGAGGGCATGCCATGCGACTGCCCCCAAGTTTGCCTGCGCAAGAGGACCCATTGCAACTCCTTTGTGATCTCAAGCAACAAGGAGATCTTAAAACTGATTGGACCCCACCTGGCTTGCCTTGAAACTGTCCGCACGCGCCCCCCCATAATCCTCCATTGAGCAAGAGTCACAACTTGGGCTTGCCGTTCTACTGGGCTGGACCTCCAAGGCGCCAGGCTTTTCCAAACTTTGCAGCCCTCTGGAACGCCACCCATGAGTGGGTGGCGCGGGTACGGATGAATGTACTAGCAATGGACCCAAGTGTTCCAAACCATCTGGCCGCTCCTCCTCCACCACCACCAAGGCCAGCTCCTCCTCCGCCGCCACCACATCCACCTACTCCTCCAAGACCAGCTCCTCCTCCGGTTTCATCTCCTCTGCCGCCATCACCATCACTGGTTCCCTGGTTGTCACTAGAGCCCGCGCGCGCAACATCTCCCATGCTGATTTAGTTGTCACTGGAACCCGCGGCCGCTGCAACCCCTCTAGCCGCAACTCCCGAGATCCTGGAGATCCCCCTAGGTTTGGCACTCCCCTTGGCGAGGTTGGACACAATGGTGAACAATGCAGACAAAATCCTCTGGCAATTTCTAGCGGTTCCCTATGCACACACTGCCAATGCGCAACACAAGGTCTTGGTGGCTTTCAGATCCCTAGCTGAGGCAGCTTGCGCAGACGCAGACAAAGTGATGAGGAATTGGCCAACGTAGGCAGATTGCCCCCCTTTCTCTTCCTTTCTTTCATCCCATCTTGTTTTCATTCCTGCGCCTATGCAAAGATAAGGACTTTTTCCACGCCATCCTGAGCATCCTTTGGGCTTTGTGAGACCCTTGAGAGAAATAAGAGCCACGCTTTGAGAGAAACCTTCAAGAGTGAGAAACCTGCTCCACTGAGAGTATCCAGTGAGATTGAGAACATCCATGCGTGAGATCCGCTCTTTTGAGAGAAACCTGCAAGAGTGAGGAGTATCCGCTTCAAGGTACCTGGACTGCCCCAGAAAAACTGCCACACAGTTCCCTGTACCTATCTACAGAACAGAGATAGTAAAAAGAAAACTAGCCGCGCATGCAAAACCTTGAGAGAGAGAAAGAAAAAGGATCCGCCCAAACCCATCCATACCTTCCATCTATAACAAACCAAGAAAAAATTGAATAGATTTTTTTTCTTTTTTAAAAACCAACCCGTTGCCAAGCCTGTGACTTTGCTCTTTGACCCACATAAGTTCCATGCCACACGCTTTCCTAGTTCCATGAATCATCCATTGGAAATTGTCCATGCATTTGCTTCCAGAATGCAGGGCTTGTCCTTGCGTGTGGGAACCCAGCTTTACGCCGTGCCCGTTGTAAGACTCCAAACGGTGCTAAGCCGTGGCAGTTCTGTGGAGGGGAAAGGTGATGTTTAGGCTGCCCTCCTAGGAGTTACAATAATATTTAAATGTAACCAGAATCAAGGTCCAGAACCTTATGGATGAGAAATCAAAGTAAGGGAAGAGGATAAGAGTTGTCGGTAGCGATGGAAACAACACTATCTGAGGCAAGATGGTGAAGGTAAAGACTTGAACAAATAAGTCAAGGTTTGTTCAGAGTTCAATAGGACAAGGCAGTTGTAAGAAACAACGCCCACAAGCTAATAACTCCGGTTTTCAGCAGCTGATTAGGAAAGATCAACTCAATCCCAACCAACCTCCAGGTTCTCAATGAACCTGCCCAACTCTCCGCAATCAAGCGCTTGAAGGGTACCAGATAACTGTGGGAGGCTGAAAAAAACAAAAGCAATTTGTTTATGAAGCTCTAGAAGCAAATCAATAACGAATTTGAGGAAGAATATCCCAACACTTCTCAAGGGACTCAAGAATAGCGTGGCAAAATTCAACCTTAAAGAAGAAGGGAGGTATAACACTCCAGGTTTTAAGCTTAATAAAACCTCTTCAATCAAACATGATTGGCTCCAGAAAGATGATCAAGGAGAGATCAAGACCAGTATGGTCGGAAAAAGGGATCAGAGTGGTATAACACACTCAAGAATTCAGACAGACAGGAATTCTTCTTCAACCAGCAAGGCTATTGGTTGGTGATGAGGATCAAGGTCACAAGGGACAGAGTTTGAGTATGGAGGCTCAAAGGATCAAGGGGCAATCATAGATATAAACGGATAAATTGCTCAGATAAGTGGTGAATGATGCCCATGGATAAGTTTGATTATGATGATGGTCTCATTGGATGCTAGGATGATGATGATAGGATCCTCTGATGCTGGGCGAAAAGGCAGGGGAGAGCCCCTCCTTTTATAGACATGAGGCCCTGTATACTATGTACAAGAGATACTACAAATAGGTGCGGAAAAATGAAAACATAAAAAAAAAAAAAAAAAAAAAAAAATGGAATGAGAGGAAAAAAAACTAATGTTGCCCGCATCAAGAATGACCGCGGGCAACCAGATGGACACCCGCGACAGCGGTCGCGGGAGTCGACAACAGCTGTAGTCGCCTGATTGGCGGCGACAGCGGGGTGAAGGTTCCGACGGCCGCGAGCAGTCGCTTGCGGTCATCGGTCAGATCAGATGATGGGCAAGATGGATGATGATCTCCTTGTCGGTCAGTATTGAGGGTGGAGGTTGATGGCGTGTGAAAATGATACTAGAGAAAAAAAAAAAGCCGTTGACCGCTGAGGGGAAACCCTAACGATTGGAACCGGAGATGGATGGTTTCTTGCGAAAAGCCATAGAGCAATAGGATCTGCCTCAAACTTTAGCCGAGGTCGGCTAGGTCAATGGGATTGGGTTGAGGCTCGAGATAGCTAATCTTCTTGATCGGGTCGTCCTCTGAGACCGATGAACGTGGTTGATCGACATCCTCGAGTGGAATGACCACACGTTTGCTCTTGTCAAAATTATGAATCAAGATGAATCTGACGCTCCTGGATGGGACCAAGATGGGAGGGTGGATTGAGATTGCAAGTAGGAGGATGGTAGCTCTCCGAATTGAGAGTTGATGGTTCTTCAGCCATTGAGTGATTGCAATGATCCTCCAAAGTCAATCCATGGGGTGAAGAGGGTGGATTGAGTGGTTGGGAATCGATGGTATGACTTGGATTTGGGTGACAATGAGCAGCTTGATGATCAGTCCCACCTGTGACATCTTTGGATGAATTCATCGTCACGATCGTTGATGGTTGATGTTGAATTCCGTTTTTGACACTTCTGACCATGTCGGCAAGCGTACCTTCTGGGCTCTCTTGACTAGCCGTTGGGTTGATTCCGGTAAAGAATCCAGTGCCGGTAGTCATGATCAATCCACCAGTCCGATTTGATTTGACGTTCGACCATCTGGAAGACAAGACCGATTTGGTAGATTCCCTTCTAGATGGGGCCAAGGCTCTGACGGAGGCATCATCAGATGGAAAATTTTGGTGATGATGCAACAAAGGACTGAAACCGGAGGAGGCAAGGGTCAGGATGCTAGCGTTATCGGTCAGGGCGGCTGGATGAGGGTTTTGAGAGGGGTGAGGAAGACTGTGAGTTGGGACATTGACAATAGGAAAGTGAGGTTGAGGAGAGATGGGAGCAGGGGATTTTCAAAGGTGGTTTGACGATCGCTCGCGTCGCCAAAAGTCAGGGCTGCAAGAGCGACAAGCAGGAGTTGAACATAGAAGGGGGGGATCAAAGCGGAGAGACAGGCAAGAGGCCTGTCCTAGACCGCTAGGACAGGGAGAGGTTGAGAGATGGGGGGAAATGAAGGTACACATAGGGGTACAACCGACAAAGATATTTTTTTTTTTTTTTGCTCCGTGGTGTCCCGGATTGGTCACCACATCTCTCCCCAACTTACAGAATTTCCCTAGTCTGCATCTAAAATTTGAAGGGTTTTTTTTTTAAAAAAAAAAAAACAGGGAACAAAGAAATTGAAGCAAAGAGTGGCCATTTAATTATCTTGAGAGCAATTGAAGAGTTGAGGAAAATATCTTGATTCTTCCAAATGAGCCCTAGAAGCGGCGGGAATAGAACAAGGAGGGCGTCCCAGGTGCTCACATATGTGGCATACAGTAGAGTTTTACAAAAAACGCAGCAAATGACCCTGGTGGTGCACAATTGGGAGGAATTACTTCTGAGATAAGTTGCCCCCACAACAATGAAACTTCTTGACTTGATCAGCAGAGAACCTTCTGGCCAACCGAGTACCATCCAGCTCCTCCAAAACATAAGATCCACCTCTAACTTGATGAACCACTCGATAAGGGCCATTCCAACGATTACAGAAAAGCTTGCCCCACTGGGTCTCCAAAGATCAATCATAAGCTAAAACTAGGTCACCAGGGTTCAAGGGCTCCCTGACTCGATTAGAGTGCTTGTCTTCCCAATACTGGACGGATTTTGCTCTGGACTTCATCATCTTTTGATAAGCTTCATCACGAACGTCTTCACTTTGCTCCAGTTGGTTGGATCTAGCAACTAACAGATCAGTGGTTGAGGACACCTCTTACCAAGAGATACCCAAGAAAGATTCCATTTCCAGATCCAAAGGAAGGACTGCTCTTTGACCAAAGATGATTTCATAAGGTGAGTAGCCAGTAGTCCTGTTGGTTGAGATTCAATCAGAGAACAGAACAAGAGGAAGGAATTTGCAACAATTCTTGCCACTTTCACCAGCCAGTTTGACAAGTGCAGCCTTCAAAGGGGCATGGCCTCATTCCACCATGCCTTGGCCTTCAGGATAATAAGGAGTAGTAACTCTATGTTGTCCAGGAAGGGATCGGATCATTTCAGCAAGCTTGCCCCCAAATTCAGAGCCACCATCAGTGGAGTAAGATCAAGCCAGGCCATAATGCATTATGCAGGTCTGGAAGAGGAAAGCTGCCACTGATTCAGAGCTAAGGTTCTTAAGAAATTTTGCTTCAACCCATCCAGAAAAATCATCTCTAGCCACAATGAGGTACTTAGCACCACCTGCCTTAATATGAACCACATCCATAGCAATCCTTCCAAAGACAGTGGACTCCCCAGTAGGATAACGAATTTCAGCTGGGCGCCTAAGATCACGTTTTTGACAAACTTCACAACTCTTGCACCATTGGGAGATGGATTTCTTCAAAGATGGCCACCAGAACTGTTCCGATAGTCATCGATAAGTTTCAGTTTCCCCACGATGACCAAGGCCTTCATGGAGACTTTCAAGGATAGAATCTTGTTTGGAGGGAATAGTAACAACAATAAGAGCACAAGGATTGCCTCTCTTCATAAGTCTAGAACCTTGAACAAAAAAATTAGAAGACTTTTGTTTAAGAGATCGAAATTCATTAGCAGAGAGATCAGGAGGTTTTTGAAGAGTTGAAAGGTACTGCTCTAATTTAAGCCAGAAGCCTTGTTGAAAGACAGAATAATTTTGAGAAGAAAAAGAGAAAATAGGTTGGATTAAAGGTTCCTCTTCATTGAAATTGGTTCCAAAATCAGATTTGTTGTCCCCAAGAGGTCGTCAAGATAAACCGTCAGGCATGGTGAAAGATTTCCCCGGCCTGTGAACAATATCAAAAGAGAAAAGCTGGATAAAGGCCACCCAACGAGTCATAGGAGCATTGGGCAGACTGGGAGCGTTGATCATTTCAATGATGGATCAAGCATCAACTTGCAATTCAAAATATTGGCCCCAGAGAACAGTTTGAAGTTTCTTCATCATTCGAGCCACACCACAGAGTTCCAGTTTGGGCTGGGAGTATCTAGATTCTACATCTGAAAACAACAAAGATTCATAAAGAGCAGGACGGTCCCAACCATTTTCATCTTCCTGAGTAAGGACGTCCCCAACAGATTGATAACTAGAATCGACAGCCAGCTTGATCTTGCCAGCTCCAGGTCCATAAGAGATCTTTTTCAAAACTATTTCTTTACCAACTATCCTTTTGAGTAGCTGGAAAGCACATTCACAATCTTGGGTCCAAATCCATTCAGCATCTTTTCTGGTTAGAAAACGCAAGGGTGCACAGATTTTGGATAAAGATGGGATAAAGATTCTAACATAAGTGACAACACCTAGAAAGCCCCTGAATTCAGTTGGATTGTTTGGGGTAGGCCAAGAGATGATCTTGTTGACTTTGGCTGGTGCCATCCTTCTTCCTTCCTTGCAGACCACATGACCAACAATTTCCAGAGCAGGGACACAAGCGGCCAGTTTGGATCCAGAGACAGTAAGGCCAGATTCCTTGATTTGAAACAGAATCCTCTCCAAGGTAGTAGCATATTCCCAGATAAAACAACGAATTCCTGAATGCCAAGGTAAGAGCTCATTATCATAGTCAGATACTGGACCTTTAATTCCTCCATCGTCAATAAAAATACCAGCATGATCAGGTATTTCATCCTGGAGGATCCACATCATCTGAGCCTGATAGACTGCAACCAAGTTGGTGGCTCCTTGAGGCAATCGAGTAAGTTGAAATCAACCAAGAGGAGTATTGAAAGTAGTGAGAGGACAAGAAATAAGATGTAAGGATTGTTTGTCATAGCCACCCATAATATCCCCTAGACCATAGCAAGCTCTCCCCGCAAAGTATTCAACAAATTCTTCAGTAGCAGGAGGGATACCAGAGTCTTTAATAGTAACTTTATTAAGAGGTTGAAGATCATGAACTATTCTAAGTTTACCATTACTCTTGAGGACACAGAAGACGGGGCTGGAGTAACTAGAAGTTGACTGTTCATACAGGCCAGTTTGAACTTGTTCCCGGACCAACTTGATGAATTCGTCAACTTTAGCAGCAGGGATAGGGATCTTTTTCTTTTGCCAAGGATCATGTTCAACTACAGGGATGATATAAGGGAGGCCATAGGATTCCCGCAAGAGACCTCTCTCTTCTTCACAGAAAGCAATAGATTTTTCCCTTAGAGATAAGACATTTTTGATTAAATTTAACTCATCAGGAAGAAGCCATCCATCTGGACCAAATTTGACCACCCTCAGACGTTCTTCAGTGACCCTTCCATTAGGCACAAAGGGACCAGTAAGAGATTGAGGAAGACCACAGTAAGGATTGCAAGATAGAGGAGGACGCAGAAGGGGAGGATTGAGGTTGAGAGGCATAGGCTGGTTGACTGGTTGGATCTTCTTAGCAACTGGTTTATACTTAGTGGCAAAATAGAGAAGTTCTTTTTTCCTCCAAGAGTTGACCAGAGAGACTTGATTACAAAAGCTGAGTCCAAGTTCCAACATCTTCCAAGTCCGATGTTCTGCAATATCCTTGAAGGGTGCCTTTTCCATAAAAGGAGAACCAGGAGATAATACGTTGCTCACATGTGTGGCACAAGGTAGGGTTTCAAAAATGACGGTAAAAGATTGCCCTGGCAGTGCACAATTGGGAGGACTTACTTGTACCCCAAATTGCCTCCACTGAAGCCCATATTCCTTCATACCAAAATCACCAAAAACGGAATTGGAATTAGGATCTAGTTTAGAATCATTGCGGAGATTCGAACCGGAAATAAGAGAAGATTGATCAGACTTAAAAGTAGAAGGAAAAGAAGACACAACAGATCCAGAGAGAGAAGGAGATGGAGAAGAAATATTTTTGGATTTTTCTATTTTGATGTGTTTTTGTTTTTTAATATTCTTGAGCTCAGAAGAGAATGATGAAAGGAATGAAAAATAAGCCTGAGGGATGGGAGTTGACCCTTGAGTTGCAGTCTGAGGCTGAAAAGAACTACAACTATTAGTAGGATCAACTATTCCCCTAAAAATTGAGAGGAACTAGAGTTATCCTTCTGCTTCCCCTTAAAAGATTATTTGGGAGAATGACCAGGAAAATCTCTTTCCCAACAACCAGAATCCAAGGAGCAAAGACGACCTTCAATTTTCCTGCCATCAGCATTGGTGAGAAGAATTCTCTCCCCAAATTGATCAGAGAACATCAAGGTTGCACCAAAGTCCATTAAGAAGGGTTGTCCCAAGATCATAGGACTGTCCAAACGAGTGATCCAAAAGTGGCAGGTTCCAAAAATATTTCGACCAATCCTGACCAGTACATCTTCAGCAATACCAACCAGTTCACAAGCTTGATTTCCTATCCCATACACTACAGAGTTGATGCTGACCCTAGGACTAAGTTTGATCTTGCAGGCCATAGCATCCGAGATTAAGTTAAGCTGAGATCCAGAATCCACAAGAGGAGAAACAGTTTTAGCTGAGTCACCAAGATAACAAGGAAGAAAGCCAAGGGGACAGGAATAAAGGTTGGAGTCTAAAGAAGGACTGGTTCCACCAGAGTCCTCCATTAAAGTGCCAGAGGAGACTTTGAGTTCTTCAGGGCCAATTTCCACACGTTGACGAGAGACCCATTTCTTCATTCCTTCAGCAACAGATGGAGAGATCAATAGGAGTTCAGCCACAGATAGATCAGGAATTTTGAGATCAGAAATTTTCTTTAATACTCCCTCCACAGCATTGGGGTGATCCTTGGAGATGCCCCTTTCAAATCAAACTTTGGGCTGGGTGGGGGGAGGAAGTTCAGGTGACGCAGAATCTAAGATAGGATTAGAAGGTTGAGGTGAGGGAGAAGGATCAAGGTGATCTGGGAACCTTTCCATGAGTGGTTCCTTTTCCACCTCCATGTCTTCTACATCAGATGAAGGAGAATCAAGTGATGATCGACGTTTAACGGGTTTTCAAAGGATTGAAGTTGGCAAGGAAGGAGCCTTATGAGGTTTAGGTTCCTCATGTCGTTTCCTGGCTGGATCAGATTGATAAGTAGTCCCAGCAAGACTAGAGGAAGAAATAGCTGGAGGATACCAAGGTTGGAGGGTACCACAGGATGATCAAAATTCAAAGGAAGCAAGAGATGCTTTCACAGGAGGTGATGGCTGGTAAGAGGCCACCACATGTTGGATAGGACGAGACGAGTCAAAAGGGATTAGGGCACCATTAGGGAGGAATTAATTGTTTCCCCTCTGCTCTACCAATTTTTCCTTTAGGTCCTTCTGAAGTTCTTGGCATCGTCCGGTTCCATGGCCTTCCCTATGACAGTAGTAACAGACCAGAGTTGATTTGGGGACAGAAGAAGGAGTTTTGGGAGTAGCTAGCGAAGAAATCTTTTGATCTATTTTGTTCTCAAAGGCTCTAAGTAACTTGGTGATTTCATCTATAGTAGTAGGTTCTCGATTGGAATTAGGATCTGCTTTAGGCCTATGATCTGCCTCCATTTTAATCATAATATCGTTTGACTCTTTAAAAGAAGGAGCATGGACCGGTTCAGTAGTTCCAGGCTTTTCAAAGGTAAGAGAAGTTTGACCTTTCATGACTTTATCCACAGTACTCCTAAGGGTGAGAAAAACAGGGAGCTTGAATTGTTTATCCCTGGTGGTAATCATGGATCCAGATTTGACCAGTTCTTCTTTAATCCTTTCCTGCACAGACGACGAAAAAGATTGGAAGAAATTTGCTCAAATTTTGTCCACTGTGTCAATGTGATTTTTTTGGATAAGATAATTTTGAATGGGATCCCAAGACTTCCTAAAAATCTGATAGTCAGAGGCTGAAGAAATACCACCATTGAAGATCCACTGAGAAACCAGAGCATCCAAATCCTGCAGAGTAAACCTAGCCACATCTATTTTACCCCAGTATGCCAACATAGCCTTCCTGAGAAGCGTCCAGTTGTGGGATTCAAATCCCTCGAAAGACTCAATTACCTCCATAACTTCATCAGAGGAGATAAAGAACCGCAACTGATAAGCCATATCAAATTCACTAGCTCCATCCACTTTAGCAGCCATTTTGTAGGAGTCCAAGAATCGCTCGACATTTGTACCTTTGAAGCCTAAGTTCTTGTTCTGAGGTTTGATCTTTACCATCTTAGGTTGGACAGGGGTGGTTGGAGTAGCGGAAGATGCCATATTGAATAATAGAGTTCCTAGGGGATCCAAAGAGCAGATTTCCAAAGTGGCTCATGAGTGTGGCAAGAGTAGGGTTTCTCCAAAAACGACAAGTATCTTGCCCAAGCGGTGCACAAATTGGGAGGACTTACTTCTAGGATAAGTTGCCTCCACGGATCATTTTTGAGAGGAGAAAAAAATGGAAAAAAAAAATTGGATTTTGAGGTTGACTTTAAATGTCTTGGGACTGTAAATTCCAAGGTTGCTGGTTTGATCCCGGCCCGGGGGACCAAATGTAAGACTCCAAATGGTGCTAAGCCGTGGCAGTTCTGTGGAGGGGAAAGGTGCTGTTTAGGCTGCCCTCCTAGGAGTTACAATAATATTTAAATGTAACCGGAATCAAGGTCCAGAACCTTATGGATGAGAAATCAAAGAAACGGAAGAGGATAAGAGTTGTCGGTAGCAATGGAAACAACACTATCTGAGGGAAGATGGTGCAGGTAAAGACTTGAACAAATAAGTCAAGGTTTGTTCAGAGTTCAATAGGACAAGGCAGTTGTAAGTAACAACGCCCACAAGCTAATAACTCTGGTCGTCAGCAGCTGATTAGGAAAGATCAACTCAATCCCAACCAACCTCCAGGTTCTCAATGAACCTGCCCAACTCTCCGCAATCAAGCGCTTGAAGGGTACCAGATAACTGTGGGAGGCTGAACAAAACAAAAGCAATTTGTTTATGATGCTCTAGAAGCAAATCACTAACAAATTTGAGCAAGAATATCCCAAAACTTCTCAAGGGACTCAAGAATAGTGTGGCGAAATTCAACCTTAAAGAAGAAGGGAGGTATAACACTCAAGGTTTTAAGCTTAACAAAACCTCTTCAATCAAACGTGATTGGCTCCAGAAAGATGATCAAGGAGAGATCAAGACCAGTATGGTCGGAAAAAGGGATCAGAGTGGTATAACAAACTCAAGAATTCAGACAGACAGGAATTCTTCTTCAACCAGCAAGGCTATTGGTTGGTGATAAGGATCAAGGTCACAAGGGACAGAGTTTGAGTATGGAGGCTCAAAGGATCAAGGGGCAATCATAGATATACCCGGATAAATTGCTCAGATAAGTGGGGAAGGATGCCCACGGATAAGTTTGATTATGATGATGGTCTCATTGGATGCTAGGATGATGATGATAGGATCCTCTGATGCTGGGTCAAAAGGCAGGGGAGAGCCCCTCCTTTTATAGACATGAGGCCCTGTATACTATGTACAAGAGATACTACAAATAGGTGCGGAAAAATGAAAACATAAAAAAAAAAAAAAAAAAAAAAAAATGGAATTAGAGGAAAAAAAAGAAATGTTGCCCGCATCGAGAATGACCGCGGGCAACCAGATGGACACCCGCAACAGCGGTCCCGGGTGTCGACAACGGCTTTTGTTGCCTGATTGGCAGCGACTGCGGGGTGAAGGTTCCGAAGGCCGCAAGCGGTCGCTCGCGGTCATCGGTCGGATCAGATGATGGGCAAGATGGATGATGATCTCCTTGTCGGTTGGTATCGAGGGTGGAGCTCGATGGCGTGTGAAAATGATACTAGAGAAAAAAAAAAAAGCCGTTGACCGCTGAGGGGAAACCCTAACGATTGGAACCGGAGATGGATGGTTTCTTGCGACAAGCCATAGAGCGATAGGATCTGCCTCAAACTTTAGCCAAGGTCGGCTAGGTCAATGGGATTGGGTTGAGGCTCGAGATAGCTAATCTTCTTGATTGGGTTGTCCTCTGAGACCGCTGAACGTGGTTGATTGAAATCCTTGAGTGGAATGACCACACGTTTGCTCTCGTTGAAATGATGATCGAGATGAATCTGAAGCTCCTGGATGGGACCGAGATGGGAGGGTGGATCGAGATTGCAAGTAGGAGGATGGTAGCTCTCCAAATTGAGAGTCGATGGTTCTTTAGCCATTGAGTGATTGCAATGATCCTCCAAAGTCAATCAATGGGGTGAAGAGGGTGGATCGAGTGGTTGGGAATCAATGGTATGACTTGGATTTGGGTGATGATGAGCAGCTTGATGATCAGTCCCACCTGTGACATCTTTGGATGAATTCATTGTCACAATCGTCGATGGTTGATGTTGAATTCCGTTTTTGACACTTCTGACCATGTCGGCAAGCGTACCTTCTGGGCTCTCTTGACTAGCCGTTGGGTTGATTCTGGTAAAGAATCCAGTGCCGGTAGTCATGATTGATCCACCAGTCCGATTTGATTTGACCTTCGACCATCTGGAAGACGAGACCGATTTGGTAGATTCCCTTCTAGATGGGGCCAAGGCTCTGACGGAGGCATCATCAGATGGAAAATTTTGATGATGATGCAACGAAGGACTGAAACCGGAGGAGGCAAGGGTCAGGATGCTAGTGTTATCGGCCAGGGTGGCTGGATGAGGGTTTTGAGAGGGGTGAGGAAGACTGTGAGTTGGGACGTTGACAATAGGAAAGTGAGGTTGAGGAGAGATGGGAGCAGGGGATCATCAAAGGTGGTTCGACGATCGCTTGCATCGCCAAAAGTCAGGGCCGCGAGAGCGACAAGCAGGAGTTGAACATAGAAGGGGGGGATAAAAGCGGAGAGACAGGCAAGAGGCCTGTCCTAGACCGCTAGGACAGGGAGAGGTTTAGAGATGGGGGGAAATGAAGGTACCCATAGGGGTACAACCGACAAAGATTTTTTTTTTTTTTTTTTGCTCCGTGGTGTCCCGGATTGGTCACCACACCGTACCTAAAAGAGACCATCCATAGCCAGCAATAATCCCAAAGCTAATCCAGAGAGAAGAAAATAAGAAAGCAAAAATTCTGGGTTGCCTAGTTATTCCAGCTGTTAACCAGCTAGAACACCCCCTCACCAAATCCAATCATATCCCCTATTCATCCATTGTTCCCCCCCAAACTTGGCTTCTGTGTCATCCGGAAACCAAAGTTCCTGAAAATAAAAACTGAGAATGGTGTACCTCCCGGACTTCTGGAGCGGAAGCCACACACCTACTTCCATCACTCCTACCTTAACTGTTGGAGCCTCCACATCCAATGATTCCGCGCCTTTTTAGGGATCATTCCGCGGGTACCAAGACAGGGCATCTGGCATTGTAAAGGCCTTCCCTGGAACATGAACCACTGTGAAAGGGAAAAACTGAAGGAACGCGACCGACCTGGTCATAGGCGCGTTTGGAAGCCTTGGAGAATTGATCATCCGTGCCAGCGCCTCCGCATCCACCAGAAACATAAATTGAATCCCCCATAGAAAATGCTGAAACATCTGCACAATCTTAGTGGCCCTGCAAAGATCTAACTTTGGCTGCAAGTACTAGCTCTCCATTTGCCTAAATGTAATGGACATGTAAAGAACCAGATGATTTTTCCACACATCCTCCTGGGTCAGAACTGCACCGGCGCCAATCTTGCTCAAATCCACAGCCAACTTAATTCCTCCGTTGCCATAATCCAAGTCCCGCAGTACAATATTGCACCCAAAAATCTCCTTGAGTTTGTTGAAGGCAACATCACAGTTTGAACCCCAGGTCCATTCTGCGCCCTTACGCATCAATTCCCGCAATGGACTAGCAACCTACGCAAACTGCTCAATGAACATCTGTACATAGCTAAACAATCCCAAGAACTGGAAAATGTGCAATAAAGTCTTTGGCATTGGCCACTCAAGGACTTTGTTTTGTTTCTTTTCCTCGATAAACCTTCCGTTGGAAGTTACCACATGTCCCAGAACCTCCAGCGGGGGTACGCAGACCGCTAGCTTTTTCCCCAACACCATAAGCCCCACTTCTTTAATCCAAAATAAGATCCGCTCAATATCTGCTCCAGCGTTTGGGCATACTCCCAGACAAATTGGCAAATTTACGGAGCGTCTATAAAGGTTTCCCCTCCGTGATCTGTCTTTGGGCCTTTGATGCCCATTTTTTCAATGAAAATCTGCACCCCCTCCGGAAGATTGTCCTTCAGAATCCAGGTCATCTGCGCTTGGTAAACCCCGACCAAGTTAGTTGCACTTTGCAGCAGCCGTGTCAGTTGCATCCTTCCCAATCTGGTTTCAAAGGCAGTCATTGGACACAAAATCCAATTGAGTTTGCGCTGATCTTTTCCGCCCATCACATCCACCAACCAGTAGCATGCGCATCCTGCCATAGATTCCAGAAACTGGCCTACGCGCGGGGGTTGTCCCGCATCTTGGATTGTAAACAAATTGAGCCGCTGCAGATCATGAACAATCTGTAATGACTTCCCATCCTGCTTAACCACCGCAAAGATTGGACTTGAGTAAGTTTATGTTGACTGCTTGTAAAGGCCCACCCCCACATGCTTGCGCACAAGCTCCAAGAAGGGCCCCCAAACTTCCTGCAGAATCAGAATCGGCTTGATCTGGAAAGGTTTGTGCGGAACCATTGGAATCATATAAGGGTTGCCTATCTCTCCTTAACAGTTCCCTCTCTTCAGGGACAAACGCAAGCTCTCTTTCCCGGAGAACAAGTACCAAAGTCAGCAAATCCCGTTCCTCCGCGCTTAACCAGCCTGGTGGTCCAAAGTTAAGGGCCGTGCGTTATTTGCTCCAATTGTGTTACCCATCTTGACAGCTTCAGCGGAGATTTCCAAGGGTCCCCCAACCAAGGGATCAGTTGCAGTGGTCCTTTAAGATCCTGCAGCATTCCTTTTTTCTGGGGATGGACCTTTTGCACAACTGCCTTATACTTCCTAAAATTGCACTGCACCATCTGCACGCATCCGTTACCATAGGTCCTAGTCAAAACCAAACCACAGTTTTTGCCTTTGCTCACAAGCATGGCACAATGATCATTATTTTGAAAAGTACCTCCTGGAAATGCATACTGAGGAAGGGGACTTACTTCGAGCGCTTGTGCGTCCCGTGCTTCCTCCCTTCTTCCCACCTGCTCCTCACTGGTCAACCGCCCGCACAATGTAAGAATCCAAACGGTTCTAAGCCACGGGAAGTTCTGTGGAGGGGAAATGTTCTGTTTAGGCTGCCCTCCTAAGAGTTAAAATAATATTTAAATGTAACCAAAATTGAGATCCAGGAACTTTTAAAAAGGGAATCAATGTAAGGGATGAGTTTGGGAATAGTCAGCAGCAATGGAATTGGCACTATCTGAGGCAATATGGTTCAGGGAAATACTTGAACAAAATAAGTCAAATTTTTGTTCAAATTTCAATGGAACAAGGCAGTTGTTAGTAAAAACGCCCACAAGATAATAAATCTGGTTGTCAGCAGAAGATTAGGAAAGATCAACTCAATCCCAACCAACCTCCAGGTTCTCAATGAACCTGCCCAACTCTCCGCAATCAAGCACTTGAAGGGTACCAGATAACTGTGGGTGGCTGAACAAAACAAAAGGAATTTGTTTTTGAAGATCTAGAAGCAAAGAAATAACATATTTGAACAAGAATAACCCAAAACTTCTCAAGGAACTCAAGAGTAGAGTGGCAAAATTCAACTTTTAAAGAATAAAGGTAGGTCTAACACTCCATGTTTCAAGCTTCAAGAAACCTCTCAGTCAAAGGTGACTGGATCCGGAAAGGTGATCAAGGAAAGATCAGATCAGCATGGTTTGAAAAAGGGATCAAGAGTGGTATAACACACTCAAGAATTCCAGCATACAGAATTCTCTTCAAACAGCAAGGCTATGGTTGGTGATAATGATCAAGGTCACAGATGAACGGATCAAGGTTTGAGTATGGAGGCTCAAAGGATCAAGGGGAAATCAACAGATATACCCAGGATAAAGGTTGTGGATGAAGGTAAAGAGGCCCTCTGGATGATCAGAATATTGATTACTATGTGAGATGGATTGGATGAGATGAGATGAAAAAAGGCAGGGGAGAGCCCCTCCTTTTATAGAAAAGAGGTCTGTAGACTATTAAAAAGCAATATTTACAAATGGGAGCAGAATTTGTTTTTAAAAAAAATGAAGTATTGGTGACAGGAACCACCTGAAATGGAAAAAAAAACATAAGGAAAAAGTGAAGAGGAAATGGAAACCTGCCTGCTTTGAGGATGACGGTGGCGGTGGATGAAGGGCTGAAACAGGTTTGACTGGCCACAACCCCGTTTGGCTGGGGGATTGTTGAAGGTTTTGCAAAGTCACCAACGGCAGCAAGAAAACGCTTGCGGTCATTGGTTGGTGGCAGTGCAAAGGTTGCAACGGCCGCAAACAACAACTGCAATTTGCAGGCATCAGAGCTGAATTGGGCGGAGCTTGGGTAGAGAAAGGTGATGAAAGCTGTTGCAAGAAGCAACAGCATCATTTGTTTCAACCTTGGGATTAGGTTGATGCAAGGTTATCAATGGCAAGGATGGGGATGAGATCAGTCATGGGGATGCTCAATCAGGTCAGGTGATGCGGACCATTCCCATGACCAATCTCATACGGTGATCAGATGGGTGATGGGGGCTGGTCATGGGGTCTCCAACAACTGCAAGCAACACTTGCAGTCATCAGTCAATGGCAGCGAGGATGGGGAGCAGAGCTGGACAGTTTGATCAACCAAGATTCAATGACCAATGAGATCAAGAGATCCTTGTAGGAGGATGATTGGATGGTGGTGACAAGTTGAGGAGGGGATGGCTGCCCGTGCTCGCTTGGCCAAAAAACCCGGGTAAAGCGCATGCAAGGGGGGGATATAAACAGAGGAGGCAGGCGTTGATGACCAAGAAGGGCCTTCATAGGCCACTAGGACAGGGAAGAGCTGAGAGAGTGGGAAATGAGTTGGTACCCATAGAACCACAAGAGATAATGATATTTTTTTTAAAAAAATGATTAATGAATCATGGATGTAAAAAATTTTAAAATTTCTGCAGTGGTCCCAAGGTCTCCAGATTTGGTCATCCCATCTCTCCCCAACTTACAGACTGTCCCTAGTCTGCACCCAAGTATTATGATAGATATAAGAAGGAAAAAAATATTATTAAAACCAGAGAATTGCCATTTGATCTTGAGAGGGTTTGAAGAGTTGGAAAATATCTTGATCCATCCAAAAGAGCCCTAGAAGGGTCAGAGATAAAAACACAGAAGGCGTCCCAGGTGCTCAAATAGGTGGCATATAGTAGAGTTTACCAAAAAAAGTAGCAAATAACCCTGGTGGTGCACAGTTGGGAGGACGTATTTCTGAGGTAAGTTGCCTCCACAACAATAAAATCTTCACTTGATCAGCAGAGAATGTTCTGGCAAGTTGAGTACCATCCAGCTCCTCCGAAACATAAGATCCACCTCTAACTTGGAAAACCACCTGATAAGGACCATTCCAACAATCTGAGAAAAGCTGGCCCCACTGGGTCTCCAAAGATTGATTATAAGCTAAAACTAGATCACCAGGTTTCAAGGAGTCCCTGATTTGATTGGAGTGCTTTTCCTCGCAATACGGAACTGATTTTTCTCTGGACTCCATCATCTTCTGATAAGCTTCATCACAAAAATCTTCAATGTGCTCCAGTTGCTTGGATCTAGCAACTAATAGATCAGTTGTTGAGGACATCTTGTCCCAAGGGATACCCAAGAAAGATTCCATTTCCAGATCCAAAGGAAGAACTACTCTTTGGCCAAAGATGATTTCATAAGGTGAGTAGCCAGTAGTCCTCTTGGTGGAGATTCAATCAGAAAAGAGAATCAGACGTAGGAATTTGCAAGAATGCTTGCCACTTTCACCAGGAAGCTTAACAAGTGCAGCCTTCAAAGGAGCATGTCCTTGTTCCACCATGCCTTGGCCTTCAGGATAATGATGAGTAGTAACTCTATGTTTTCCAGGAAGAGATTGGATCATTTCAGCAAGTTTGCCACCAAATTTGGAGCCACCATCAGTAGAGTAAGATTCAGCCAGGCCATAACGCATTGTCCAGGTCTCATAGACAAAAGCTGCCACTGATTCAGAGCTAAGATTCTTAAGAAATTTTGCTTCAAACCATCCAGAAAAATCATCTTAAGCCACAATGAGGTACTTAGCACCATCTGCCTTAATATGAACCACATCCATAGCAATGGATGCCTAAGATCATGTTTTTGACAAACTTTACACTTCTTGCACCATTGAGAGACGGATTTCTTCAGAGATGGCCACCAGAATTGTTTGGATAATTGTCAATAAGTTTTGCTTTCCCCACAATGACCAGGACCTTCATGAATACTTTCAAGAATAGAACCTTTTTTACAAGGGAAAGTAACAACAGTAAGAACACAAGGAGTTCCTCTTTTCATAAGCCTAGAGCTTTGGAAAAAGAAATTAGAGGACTTTCTTTTATGAGATCAAAATTATTTAGCAGAGAAATCAGGAGGTTTTTGAAGAGTTACAAGGGAATTCTCTAGTCTAAGCAAGAAACCTTGTTGAAAGCCAGAATAATCTTGAATAGATAAAGAGAAGACAGGTTGGATAAAAGTTTCTTCTTCATCAAAATCCATTCCAACATCAGATTCATTGTATCTAAGTGGTCATCAAGATAAAGCATCAGGCATAGTGAAAGATTTTCTAGGCCTTTGAGAAATATAGAACCAAAAAAGCTGGATAAAGGCCACCCAGCAAGTCATAGGAGCATTGGGGAGGCTGGGAGCATTGATCATTTCAAAGATGGATCAAGCATCAACTTTCAGTTCAAAATGTTGGCCCCAGAGAACAGTTTGAAGTTTCTTTATCATTTTGGCCACACCAAAAAGTTCCAATTTGGGCTGAGAGTACCTAGACTCTACATCTGAAAATATCAAAGATTCATAAAGAGCAGGACGGTCCCAACCATTTTCATCTTCCTGGGTAAGAACAGCCCCAACAGATTGATAACTAGAATCAACAGCCAGCTTGATCTTGCCAGCTCCTGGTCCATAAGCAATCTTTTTCAAGACTATGTCTTTTCCAACCATCATTTTGAGCAACTGAAAAGCATGTTCACAATCTTGGGTCAAAATCCATTCAGCATCTTTCCTGTTTAGACAAGGTAAGGGTGCACAAATTTTGGATAAGGATGGGATAATGATTCTAACATCAGTGACAACACCTAGGAAGCCCCTAAATTCAGTGGGATTGATTGGAGTAGGCCAAGAGGTGATCTTGTTGACTTTTTCTGGCGCCATCCTTCTTCCTTCCCTGCAGACCACATGACCAAAAATTTCCAGAGCAGGGACACAAGCAGCCAGTTTGAATCCAGAGAGAGTAAGGCCAGACTCCTCAATTTGAAGCAGAATCCTTTCCAAAGTAGTAGCATTATCCCAAATAAAACAAAAATTTCCTGAATGCCAAGGTAAGAGCACATTATCACATTCAGAAACTGGACCTTTAATTACACCATTTTCAAAAAAGATACCAGCATGATTGGGGATTTCATACTGGAGGATCCACATCATCTGAGCCTGATAGACTGAAACAAAATTAGTGGCACCTTGAGATAATCAAGTAAGTTTAAATCAACCAAGAGGATTATCAGAAGTAGTGAGAGGGAAAGAAATAGGATGTAAGGATTGTTTTTCATAGCCGCCCATAATGTCCCCTAGACCATACCAAGCCCTCCCAGAGAAAGATTCAACAAATTATTCAGTAGCAGGAGGAATACCAGAGTCTTTAATAGTAACTTCATTAAGAGGTTGAATATCATGAAATATTCTAAGTTTAACATTACTCTAGAGGACACAGAAGACAGGACTGGAATAAATAGAGGTTTACTGCTCATCTAGGCCAGTAAAAACTTTTTTGCAGACCAACTTGATAAATTTGTCAACTTTAGCAGCAGGGGGAGGGATCTTCTTCTTTTGCCAAGGATCATGTTCAACTACAGGGATGATATAAGGGAGGCCATAGGATTCTTTTAAGAGACCCCTCTCTTCTTCACAGAGGGCAATAGATTTTTCCCTTAGAGATAAGACATTTTTGATTAAATTTAACTCATAAGGAAGAAGCCATCCATCTGGACCAAAGCTGACCACCTTCAGACGTTCATCAGTGACTCAACCATTGGGCACAAAGGGACCAGTAATCAATTGAGGAAGACCACAGTAAGGATCATGGGATAAGGGAGAACGCATAAGAGGAGGATTGAGGTTGAGAGGCATGGGCTGGTTGACTTGTTGGACCTTCTTGGCAACTGGCTTGTACTTGGTGGCAAACAATAGAAGTTATTGCTCCCTCCAAGAGTTGACCAGTGAGACTTGATCACAAAAACCAAGTCCAAGTTCCAACATTTTCCATGTCCAATGTTCTGCAACATCCTCAAAGGGTGCCTTTTCCATACAGGGAGAACAAGGAGATATTAAGTTGCTCCATGTGTGGCGCAAGGTAGGGTTTCAAAGATGATGGTAGAAGGTTTCCCTGGCAGTGCACAATTGGGAGGACTTACTTGCACCCCAAATTGCCTCCACTGAAGCCCATATTCCTCCATACCAAAACCACCAAGAATAGAATCAAGATCAGGATCTAGTTTAAACTCATTGCAGAGATACAAACCAGAACTGAGAGAGGATTTATCAGACCTAAGAGTACAAGGAAAAGAAGACACAACAGATCCAGAGAAAGAAGGAAAAGAAATATTTTTTGATTTTTCTATTTTGACATGTTTTTTATTTTTGATATTTTCCAGTTTAGATGAAAAAGATGAAAAGAATGAAAAATAAGCCTGAGAAATGAGAGTTGACCCTTGATTTGAAGTCCGAAGCTGAAAAGAACTACAACTATTAGTAGGATCAACTATTCCCATAAAAAATGAGAGGAATTGGAATTATCCTTCTGCTTCCCCTTTAAAGATGATTTAGAAGAATGAAAAGGAAGATCTCTTTCCCAAAAACCAGAATCCAAAGAACAGAGAGGAACTTAAATCTTCCTACCATCAGATTCAGGGAGAAGAATTCTTTCCCAAACTTTATCAGAAAACATCAGGGTAGCACCAAAATCCATCAAGAAAGGTTGTCCAAAAATCATAGGCCCTTCCAAACAAGTGATCCAAAAATGACAGGTTCCAACAATATTTTAACAAATGCTGACTGGAACATCTTCAGTAATACCAACCAATTCACAAGATTGATTACATATCCCATAGACTGCATAATTGAAGCTGAACCTAGGACTGAGTTTGAGTTTACAGGCCATGGTATCCAAAATTAAGTTGAGCTGAGACCCAGATTCCACAAGAGGAGAAACATTTTTAGCTGAGTCAGCAAGATAACAGGGGAGGAAACCAAGAGGACAGGAGTAAAGGCTGGAGTCTGAAGAAGGACTAGTTCCCCCAGAGTCCTCCATCAAAGTGCCAGAGAAGACCTTTAGTTCTTCAGGACCAATCCTCCACAGGTCAACAAGAGACCCATTTCCTCATTTCTTCACGAACAGATGGAGAGATTTATAGTAGTTAAGCCTCAGATAGATCAGGAATTTTGAGATCAGAAATTTTCTTTAATACTCCTTCCACAGCGTTGGGGTGGTCCTTTGAGATTCCCCTTTCAAATCAAACTTTGGGCTGGGTGGAGGAGGAAGTTCAGGTGAAGCAGGAACTAAGATTGGATCATAAGGTTGAGGTGACTTGGATTAAAGAAGAGAATTTGAGTGATCTGGAAACCTTTCCATGAGTGGCTCCTTTTCCACCTCCATTTCTTCCACATCAGAGGAAGGAGGTTCAGGTGAGGATCAACATTTGACTGGTTTTCAAAGAATGGAAGTTGGCAAGGAAGGGGCTTTGTGAGGTTTAGGATCCTCATTTTGTTTCCTGGCTGGATCAGATTGATAAGCAGTCCCAGCAAGACTGGAGGAAGAGATAGCTGGAGGGTATCAAGGTTGAAGAGTACCACAGGAAGATTGGAAACTGAAGGAAGCAAGAAATGCTTTCATTGGAGGTGGAGGCTGATAAGAGGCCACCACATGACAAATAGGGCAAGATAAATCAAAAGGGATCAAAGCACCATTAGGAAGAAAGAAATTTTTCCCCTTCTGCTCCACCAAATTTACTTTATATCCTTCTGCAGTTCCAAGCATCATCCAGTTCCATGGCCTTCCTCATGACAGTAGTAACAGACCAGGGTAGATTTAGGGACAGAAGTAGAGGTTTTAGGAGTAGCAAGAGAAGAAATCTTTTGATCTATTTTTTTCTCAAAAGCTTGAAATATCTTGGTTATTTTGTATAGAGTATTAGGTTCTCGTGTAAAATTAGGATCTGCTTAAGGTCTTTTATCTGCCATCATTTTATTCATAATAGTTTTGGATTCTTTGAAAGAAGGAGCATGGACTGGTTCAGTGATTCTAGGTTTTTCAAAAGTTAAAGCAGTTTGACCTTTCATAACTTCATCCACAGTACTCCTAAGGATAAGGAAAACAGGGAGCTTGAATTGGTTATCCCTGGTGGTTATCATGGATCCAGATTTGACCAATTCTTATTTAATCCTTTCCTGCACAGCCAGTGAAAAAGATTTGAAGGATTTTGCTTGAACTTTGTCCACTGAATTGATGTGATTGTTTTGGATAAGATATTTTTGGATAGGATCCCAAGAATTCCTAAAAGACTGGTAGTCAGAGGCTGGAGAGACAAAAAAATTTAAAATCCATTGAGAGACAAGGGCATCCAAATCCTGCAAAGTAAAACAAGCTACATCCATTTTACCCCAATATTCCAACATTGCTTCCCTAAGAAGCATCCAGTCATGGGATTCAAATCCTTCAAACAACTTGATTACTTCCATAATTTAATCAGAGGAGATAAAGAATTGTAACTGATAGGCCATATTGTATTTGCTTGCTCCATCTACTTCAGCAGCCATTTTGTAAGATTCCAAGAACCGTTCAACA
This sequence comes from Puccinia polysora, assembly GCA_025617555.3. Taxonomy (NCBI): domain Eukaryota; kingdom Fungi; phylum Basidiomycota; class Pucciniomycetes; order Pucciniales; family Pucciniaceae; genus Puccinia; species Puccinia polysora. The sequence continues at coordinate 10,713,248 of CM062614.1, read as the reverse complement.
TTTACCCCATCAAACCCTAAGTTCTTGTTCTTAGGTTTGATCTTGACCATCTTTGGTTAAGCAGAGGTGGTTGGAGTACCAGTAAATGCCATTATGAATAACAAAATTCCTAGAGGATCCAAAGAGAAGATTTCCAAAGTGGCTCACAAGTGTGGCAAGAGTAGGGTTTCACAAAAAACAACAAGTACCTTGCCCAGATGATGCACAACTTGGGAGGACTTACTTCTAGGATATGTTTCCCCCACAGATCAGATCTGAGAAGAGAGAGAACAGAGAAAAAAAGAAAAGGAAAAAGATTGGTTTTTGAATTTTGATTCCAAATTTTGTTGATGTTGGGACTTGTCAAGTATATTGTTGAATTTCTGTATGACTTAGAACCAGAATGGGCTGAACAAAGAGAATGCAATGATAGATGTGAGAAAATAAGAATCATGAGAACAGAAAAAGAAGAAAGAGATAGAGCCCTACAGCTTGACCAGAAATGAAAGTTAGGAGGGCGGTTAGATTGATATTGAAGTTATTCAAGGAGCGGGATAGTAATTGATGTGGTGGAGGTAGATGAATGAAAAGATCACAAGGAGACAAACTGAATAGAAAATAGATCAGATTAAGATGATATCAAGATACTGAGACTGTGACATCTTGCCAGGCAAGGATTATTTGAGTTTGAGTGGAATGAGACTCGGGAGATTGAATGTTGAGTTGAACAGATGTACGAGGCAGTATAGGAAGAAGAGTAGTGGAAATAAGAAGATTTATCAAAGAGAGTTAAGAGAAGAAAGAGAAAAGGAGACTATCAAGAAGAAGAAGGAAAACCAGGAACACCACGGGACAATCCGCTACAGATGAGAGTGAGCGGAGAGCACACTGAGTAGCGCACACAGAGGTGCGGATCAAAGAAGAATGGTGTGTGAAGAGAGGCAGAATCTTAACACCCCTTGTGACTGGTGAGAGGGTAACAGAACAGCCGGAATTAGTCAAAAACTTCCTGTTGAAGAATTTTAAGGGCATTGATCAAAGTCAACTTAGTGAGGGAGTCCGCTATCATCTTGTCAGTTGAAATGAGAACTAGATTGAACAAAGGGAGAGAGAAATCCTCCCTTAACCCTTTTGTTTTGATATAAATATGTCAGGATTTAGAATGAGATCCAAATTTTTTTATCTTATCGTCTAAACCTTTATTGTTGATGTAGATGGTTGGTTTGCATTTAAGGGAAGGATGAATTTTGTCGATAAGATGGGTGATCCATTTAAGTTCTAAGTAGCAATCTAATGATGCATTGAGTTCAGATTCCGTAGATGAGTAAATTATATTTCTTTGTCTTGAGGAATTCCAAGCGACCGGACTGCCATAATGAAGGATGATAAACCCTGTTTGTGATTTACGAAAGGTGGGATCATCTCCCCAGGTAGCGTTGCTGTAACCAGCTATAGCTTCCTGAGAAGGATCATATTTAAGCGTCAATTTGAGACTCTGGGTCGTCTTCAAATATTTCCAGACCTTCTTTACTTCTCTCCAGTGAGACATGCCAGGCTTGGTATTGAACCTTGCCAGGCTTGAGACAGCAAATGCTATATCCGGTTGAGTATATTGAGAAAGATGATTCAGAAGACCAATTGATGACCTATAGTTAACGTTGAGACGGGAAAATTCCTCATATTCTTCATCTGACGCCGGTTCTAGATGAAGATTTTGAGTAAGGGGTGTATTTATATTTTTACAATCTGTAAGACCTAATTCTTCTAATCCTCAATCAATATGATTTGGTTGAATAAGGAGAATTTTGTTGTCCATGACCTCCATTAACACTCCAAGGATGGTATTCGGAGAATGGCACAAGGAGTTTAAGAATTTTTTGAGGAAGTTGCTAGCAATTAAGTCAGATTTACCAACGTGGATGAGATTGTCCACGTGGAAGTAGATTACTTCCCTAGATCAAGAGTTGAGATAAAGACATGGATCACTCGTAGATTTGAAAAAGTTTTGAGATTTGATCCAATTAGTGAGAGTCTCATACCAATTCTTGGGAGATTGGCGAAGCCCGTAGAGTGATTTCTTTAATTTAAGATATGGCGATTTACGCTCTGACCCTTCAGGTGTTTGAATTATCACCGTCTTGGTTAGAGGAGCATGGAGAAATGCTCCCTTCACATCAAATTGTGTGAAGTTCATTTTGTTTTTAAGGCCATAGAGAAGCGCGAGACAAAGAGAACCTAGTTTTCCAGTGGGTGCCCAGGTTTCGTCAAAGTCCACGCCTTGGATTTGATCAAATCCTTGTACGCAAAGTTGTGCTTTATATTTAACCGGTTTGCCATGACAATTATCTTTTATTTTGAATAACCAAACGGTATTCAAAATGTTATCGGGTTCATTGTAGAATTCTTCCCAAACTTCCTGTGATTCAATAGAGTCCAATTTGTCTTCCAACGCCTTCTTCCATTTGGGCCATTCAGGACATTTTTGTGCCGCTTTGTATGATGGTGGTTCATAATAATGGTGAAATCCATATCTTTGGGGTTTTCTAATTTCATTGCGTGGTCTGAGACTGGTCCTTGGATTAGTCGGTTGAGGAATCTGAGCCATAGTAATATCAGAAGAGGGATTTTTGGGAGAATCGGAAGAGTGGGAATCAGGAGAGCTGGCTTCTTCAGAATCAGAGTTGGAGTCTGGAACTTCAGTACCGGTTCCTCTCATAGCGTATTGCTTATCACTAGTTGAAAAGTTGGTCTCAAATGAATCTACTTCAGATTGAGCAAACAGATCTAGTCCAGGGGATTCAAGGAAAGGAAATCCATCTAGCCAAGTTTTGAGAAATCTGACGTGTTTTGTTTTGACAATTGCCCCAAGAGAATTAAGAATAAGATAGGAATGAAAGGTTGGATTGAAGTCAATCAAGATACCCTCCAGTCCCTTTTCATCAAATTTACGTCCTTGTGGTATTTGATTATTCAGATATATAACAGAAGAACCTACAGGTTTCAAGTAATTAGTGGGAAGGGTCTTACCAAACATGATTTCCCAAGGAGACTGTTGGTTACCTTCTCTGGGGACTTGGTTGAGCATGAAGCAACAGCTTCTCGTAACTACATGCCAATAATTTTTTGCCAATCTTGAGGAAGAAAATTTTGCTTGGGCTGACTCAACAATCGTTCTGTTTGCTCTCTCGACTCATCCGTTATGTTGAGAATGGTAGGGTTCCAAGGTTATCAACTTGATATTTTTTGATTTTGCGAATTCTTTGAGAAGGGAGTTAACAAACTCAGTTCCTTTATCTGAGAAAATCTCAGATGGGTAGTAGCCCAATCTTTTATGCTCGGTCTTGAGAACAGTTTTGATCACATCCGTAGTTTCATCTTTCAAAGTCAGTGGAAACGCCGCGAGATAACTGGTGCAGTTGTCTATCAGAGTGACAATGTAATGGTGACCTAATTTAGATTGAGGACAGATAGGACTGATAAGGTCCAGATGAATTCTATCTAAGGGCTTACTCCATGGTTTGGAAATCCCAGTTAAGGGCAATCTTTTGATTTTACTTCTGATACAGCTATTGCACTCAAAGGAATTGAGTTCTTTGTTGGAGAAAAGATCCTTCACTAGAGGTTCGAGAGTGGATATCAAAGCATGTCCATACATTTTATGTACCTCAAGTAGGGAGAATGGGAAACTATTCATATGTTGAGAGAGATTGACAATTTGACTTCTGTCTGCGGATTTGGGTTTTTCTATGACAAATAGATTGTCTCAAATCATACCCTTCAGTACTAGTTGACTCCCTCTAGTGACCAAGAATTTATTATTCATTTGAGTTAGACTACACCCTTTGCTTGCCAGAAGACCGGGACTAATAAGATTAACAACAATATCGGGTACGTAGACACAGTCTTCTAGTGTGACAATAGAATTGTTCCATTCCAGTCTGGCCGTTCCAGTTCCACATATTTTTAGGTTAGCTTCTAGTTTACCGGTTTTAATCTTGTCTGATTCTTCTTGGAGTTTAATAGAGGAAAAGAATTTAAGATTGTTGAATATATGGACTTTAGCTCCAGAGTCTAAGAGAAGGTTTGAGTTGTTATTGGCGTTCATCCAAAGGGTTAACAAGGCATGGGAGTGGATTGTAGGAGGCTTTTTCATTTTATTTTTCCATTCATTTTTTTGCTCGATCCACCATTCTGGAGCTATTTGCGGATGTAGATGGAAGCACAAAGATTCAGAGTGAGGAGCGTTTGGATTGTGGTATCCTTCTCAACACCTCAACTTTACCTTCTTCTCATCCTTATGGGATTTGGTTTTTGTCAATACCAAGGAGATGTCCGCAGATGATTTACCAGGATTTGTTTGCGCTTTCCTCTCGTTATGATACTGAGTAAGATGATTAAACACAATATCTACTGTTAGCTGTTTTTTGACATGCATTATCTGTTGCTTGAGGTTTTCCAAAATTGTTGGAAACTTGAAGAGTACAAGATACGCAAGTATATCCTTAGGTAATTCAATTCCAACGTCCGTCATCCTTGTAATAGATTTACGCATTTCCGTGATAAAACCTTCAATTGCATGTTTGTTGAGAGTAGGATGAAGAAAATGGTTGAAGACCCTAGACCACAGGAGTTTTGAAAAAGTCATATTGGAGGTATTGACTACATTCGCATGAGTAGTGTTATCTAGTTTTGATAGAATAATAGCTCAGATCTCTCTATCTTGTTTAGAGGAAAGAGGGCCGGAATTTCCTGTGATAGCATCTCTTATGTCTTACAAATCAAATAGCATGAGCATCTTGTCTCTCCAGATCGAATAATTCTCTTCATTTAAGGGAGGAATAGCGTCAACAGAAGCTTTCAGGGCCACCTGGTGAAAGAAGTTGGCTGGTCCGGCTGGTTTGGTCATAGTTGTATAAGTATTCGTCGTCTAGATTCGGTTAGAGTTGATTGTAAAATTTCAGCTTTTAACCGTGTCAAGTATATTGTTGAATTTCTGTATTACTTAGAACCAGCATGAGCTGAATAAAGAGAATGCAAAGATAGATGTGAGAAAATAAGAATCATGAGAACAGAAAAAGAAGAAAGAGATAGAGCCGTACAGCTTGACCAGAAATGAAAGTTAGGAGGGCGGTTAGATTGATATTGAAGATATTCAAGGAACGGGATAGTAATCGATTTGGTGGAGGTAGATGAATGAAAAGATCACGAGGAGAAAAACTGAATAGAAAATAGATCAGATTAAGATGATATCAAGATACTGAGACTGTGACATCTTGCCAGGCAAGGATTATTTGAGTTTGAGTGGAATGAGACTCGGGAGATTGAATGTTGAGTTGAACAGATGTACGAGGCAGTATAGAAAGAAGAGTAGTGGAAAGAAGAAGATTTATTGAAGAGAGTTAAGAGAACAAAGAGAAAAGGAGACTATCAAGAAGAAGAAGGAAAACCAGGAACACCGCGGGAAAATCCGCTACAGATGAGATTCCGCGGACAGATGAGAGTGCGTGGAGAGCACACTGAGTAGCGCACACAGAGGTGCGGATTGAAGAAGAATGGCGTGTGAAGAGAGGCAGAATCTTAACAGGACTTTAAATCCCAAGGTTTCTGGTTTGATCCTAGCCTGGGGGACCAAATGTAAGACTCCAAATGGTGCTAAGCCGCATGAATTTCTGTGGAGGGGAAAGTTGCTGTTTAGGCTTCCCTCCTAAGAGTTACAAAAATATTTAAATGTAACCAAAATCAAGATCCAGGAACTTTTAAATAAGGAATCAATGTAAGGGATCACTTTAGAAATAGTCAGTAGCAATGAAATAAACACTATCTGAGGCAAGATGGTGCAGGAAAAGACTTGAACAAACTGAGTCAAATTTTTTTTCAGAGTTCAATGGAACAAGGCAGTTGTTAGTAACAACACCCACAAGCTAATAACTCTGGTTGTCAGAAGAAGATTAGGAAAGATCAACTCAATCCCAACCAACCTCCAGGTTCTCAATAAACCTGCCCACCTCTATGCAATCAAGCGCTTGATTTGGGTGGCTGAACAAAACAAAAGCAATTTTTTTTGAAGCTCTAGAAGCAAAGCAATAACAGATTTGAACAAGAATAACCCAACACTTCTCAAGGAACTCAAGATAAGCGTGGCGGAATTCAACTTTTAAATAATAAAGGGAGGTCTAACCCTCCAGGTTTTAAGCTTAAAGGAAGCTCTCAATCAAAATTGACTGGATCTGGAAAGCTGATCAGGGAAAAATCAGACCAGTATGGTAGGAAAAAGGGATCAAGAGTGGTATAACACACTCAAGAACTCCAGAAGAAGGAATTCTCTTCAACCAGCAAGGCTATGGTTGGTGATAAGGATCAAGTTCATAGATGGACAGATCAAGGTTTGAGTATGGAGGCTCAAAGGATCAAGGGGCAATCAACAGATATACCCAGGATAAAGGTTGCGGATGAAGGTAAAGAGGCCCTCTGGATGATCAGATTATTGATTACTATGTGAGATGGATTGGATGAGATGAGATGCAAAAAGGCAGGGGAGAGCCCCTCCTTTTATAGAAAAGAGGTCTGTAGACTATTAACAAGAGATATTTACAAATGGGAGCAGAATTGTTTTTTTAAAAAAAATGAAGTATTGGTGACAGGAACCGCCTGAAATGGTAAAATAAGATCCACAGAACTGCTATCCACCAGCGCCCACACCTTCCTTCCAGCAATCTTCATCAAAACGTAAGCCAGTGGAGTTAAAACTAATTTCATCCTTGCTAGCTTGGGCTCTGCATCATCCCAAGCCAAGTTCACCCGCTGCATCATTGGATGGATCCTATTGTGTTTGCAATCCTTAAGTGCTTGAACCATCTCATCTACTACAACTGGCAACACCCCTGTAAAATCCTTCAAGGTCAAGGGAATAGTTGTTTCAATCCCCATCACCCTGTGCACAATTTCCACCACCTTCTTCTTTCCGGCAGGATTCACCAGCCTTCCATCCATTTCCGGAAAGTGCGGGATCCGCTTAGGAGCTGCTGGCGGTACCCGTTCCTTGGCATTCACATCCATCCTTTCCAGTGCCGCCAACTCCTCCATTGCTAACACCCTCACTTCTGCTTCCACGCGTGGTGGTTGCCATACCCCAGGACCAGTGACAACCCCAGAAAAGCTTGAGCATTTACCACCAGTTCCTTTCCTCACAAATGCACTTGCTCCATGACGGTTGAATTCCCAGGTTTGGAGGAGATCCGCTTGCCCATTGGGAACATGAATCCCATTACCACCAGTCAAACCAATGTGGCCTTGAGGTCCTTTGTCATTTTATTTCACCCCAACCCTTAATTACCCTTGTCCCCACAGTAATTGAATAACCGCAACGCAGGCGCATTTGATGGCCAAAGCAGTACCCCAAGGTGAGGAGGTGGATTGGGCAACCCAGACAACATTCCACTCAGAAAGATCCATAACTGCTTCATCAATTTTGTCACCTTGATAACCTCCGGGCTTGTTGTTGGTGGTGTTGCCTGATTGTGTTCTGTTTTCAAGGTGCCCATGACCAGATCTTGTGTTGGTGCCCCCAGAGTGTGGGAAGCGGACTTCTTTGGCCCCGTTGGGAAAAACCTCACTGTGTCCTCCATCAGTTCCTCCAAGTCCAGCTTTCTTTCCACTGAGCAAAAAATGACAAGGATTTCCAGAAGAAGCGCAATACTCCAATCCAACAACCTCTTTACCAGGTTGTTTTCATACAAGTGCCGCTGCACCCGCCCATGAAGTAAGAGACTGAGTCCTCCCAAAAACACCCTCTTCATTGCGCCCGTCTGCCCCGATATCACCTTGTTCTTCCCCAGGAAACAATAGATCCAATCAAACATTGCTACATAATCCCCGAATTGCACTCGCTTCCTGACTTGACCATTTGCACTTGCTTCCGCTGCAGCCCACCCATAGTTGCTTTCCCAAAACCGGGGTTTGCGCCTTCCCCACCGCGCGCATATTTCTGCCTTCAGTTTTGTCCAATTGATTTCCTCATACCCTTCCATCTTTAAAGATGATTGGCTGAAAGAAAATTGAATTTTCAGGAAAAGAAACCTCACAAAAAGAAAACAAACATCACACGCAGAAAAAAGGAGAAATAACCTGAAAGAACCAATAGAACTAGGCACAAGACATACAACGGAATCACTTGAGGAACAGGGGTCAGATTCAATCTTGAGCAGCATGTACAGTGTCTAGTCAATAAGAGTTGAATCTGGAAGGGTTTGAGTTCAGAGGAGACTTGAGGGTCAATGACAGCAGGTTGAGATAGTGAGATCCATGAGTCAACAAAGTAGTAGAGACCAGTTAGTTTGAGAGGACTTAAAGGAAAGAAAGAAGGAGAAATAACAGGCAACTGAAATGAGCTTACTTGACTGAGAGGATCTGGAAGACCCTGAGGGTGCAACCAGGATCTGAGTTGGGCAGTACAAGAAGGATCTCAAGATTTCCAGGACTGGAGCATACACACTGAGTGGTAGATGACTGAGGCGCGCAACCACACTATCATGGTTAAGGAAACAAAGGAAATTCAAGAAAAAAGAAAAAGAGGTAAGATAGTGAAAGACAAAATACTCCAGAATTCAGAATTCTGACACCCTCCCTGGCTTTGAACTCTATCTGATACGCAGAAAGCTTATGCATTTCAGAGCGGTATTCTTGAAAGCGCCTTGGTGAGGAAGTGGGCACAGTTCTCCTTGGACAAAGTTTTTTTTTAATTTGATGGTACCTTTTGAAATTTCTTCATGGATGAAGTGATTCCTTAGGTCAAGGTTCTTTGATATGAAAATGGTTTGATTTGCCTGCTGCATGGTCATCTTTATGCACCCCTCATTTTCTTTTTCAACCAGACTTGGAGAGTTGAAATTACACAGAAAAACTTTGCCCAAAAAGGTTTGCATCTACATGACTTCCTTTACTCCATCCCCAACTGACTTGTACTCAGCTTTGGTGGGGGAGAGGGAGACTGTGTCTTGTTTTCCAGACTTCCATACAATTAGATTGCTGTTCCAGGTAATCACAATTCCAGAGATCAATTGGCGGGTTGAGGGGCAAGTAGCCAAATTGGAGTTGATGTAGGCAGTCAATGGCACACTTGAGTTAGTAGATGTGAGTTCAATACCCTTGTCAGCTCTATGTGAAAGATAGTTTAAAACTTTCAAAACTGCATTTTAGTGGATCAAACCCGGAGTTTTGAAGAATTGGGCTAGATAGTTGGCCGCTGTCAGCTCTCTGATACCAGGAACCTTGCAGTCCTTTAGCTACAGAGAGTGATAAAAATACTGTAATAATAATAATTATTATTATTCCAAAAATAAATGCTTAGAGGCTCAAATAAATAATATAATAAGAGCAGTTGCAAGGTTTAATTGGTTTGGTAATAAAATTTTTTCAATATGTAAATAAAAGAGGAGCCACAGTATTATACCACTGGGGGTCTTTACAGAAAAAGAAACCTCTCTTCAAGGGACCTCCTTAGGCAGTTTAAGAACCTTGGAATTAAGATGGGTGCCTTAGAAAGGGCCTATTCCACTAATGGACGGGCATAACAGAACAATGGCCTAGAAAGGAAGGGAAACACTCACTCTGAGGACTTTACCACGAAAATCCTGCAATAATAGGAAGGGTTTCAGAGCAGATGGTGTGGATTGCCTGACTAAACTTCAAGGGTTGATTGGTTTTAAGAAATAAATAATAATACTACAGACTTGGTTATAAATCACTTCCTTAGATTCTTCATAAGCAATTGACTAACAATGAAACAGTTTCTGATTGATAATAATAATTCCTGGTAAACTGATGCTGGAATAATGGATCCAAAGAGGTCTGTATAAATACCTTTTTGGGACGATTTTGAGCTTCTCAGGGCGCGTAGAGAGAGTTCTGCTCATGGGCTGAGGCTTGCAAGCCAGTCAGAGCAAGATTGGAACGTTCACTTGGTGCTGTTAATCAGCTGACCTTAGATCTGCTGGATTTCTGTACTATTTTAGCCACAGGATCTCTAAATCTATTATGGCTTAAATTTGATCATTCTGCACTCATCCTTCATTTGTAATATTAGTATTGCTTTAAAGTGTACAGATGTGGACGTTTAATTATTTTTCATTATCTGTTGATCATGTAGATAATTTTCAATAATTTTTTTGAACACTCCTTGTAGTGTTTTGTGGTCTTCAAAGATCAGAGTCAATGATTTACGTGGTAATCCTTGATCTTTAATTTATTATTAAAAAATGTTCTAAAATTAATTTTTATTAATTTTAATTAATTTTTGATCTTTTCAGATTATTAATAATGCATATGTCAACTTGTTACATATGCCAGGCAACCCTAATTAGGTTGTAGCTCTTTTGAGCGGTACCTGGTTGTCAGATTAGTCACAACGAATCCAGACGCGGGGATCAGTCAGTTCAGATGCACGTGGGGTGGAATCCACTGCATGCGTGGCAGAATTAGCTGCGCGCGGGTCTCTAGTACTCGGAAAACTGCTACTATGAGTACATAGGGGTATGTAATGATGCGGGGCTGCGCCTGGGAACTGTGACATAACACATTTCCTCATGTAACTCCTGAAATATACACAACACCTCAATTCTGAGTGAATTTTAGGTGTAAAACCTATACCTGACAACACGTGTGAAATGTTAAAATTGCAAAAAGGTGCCATACTGGTTTTGTAATTTTTAGTACTTTTCTTTTTAAGTATTTTAAAAGTGTAAGGACTTGGATTTCAAGGGTGGGTTCAGTTAGTGACCCAACCTAATTTTGGGTGAGGAATCCATTTCCTGAATAATATTTATGGATTTATCACTCCTTATTTTGTTGATTTAGATATTCTTTTTTTTTATAGTTTTGTGTTGCTATGACAGGTTGCTCTGTACATAGTAGCAAGCTGACAGCTGCAAAGTTAATTTTGGGTCTGGTGTTGACGCTAATGTAGTTGAGTTTTCCAATCAACTTTTGGTAATTGAGGCCAGAGGAAGAAAACACGGTTTTTTCTTCATTGGTGGCTGGGAGAAGCTTGTCATGAGGTACAAAGGGGACCAAGTTTTCTTTGAATTTTTGGTAGGGGGTATTTAGCAGCAGTGGATTTGATTTACAATTCTCGAGAGAGCTTGACTCACCTGTGGCCTTGCTGGATGTTTATCCCCAGGAGCAGAGAAGACTCCTGAAGGTACTTTACCTTGAATCTGCTGCCTATGAGAGTGGCAAATTTTTTGGGTTGCTTGCTGAAAATTGCAATATCATCAAAATGGATGTATATCCAGTTGTCCTTGGAGAAGAATACACAGTGGTTGCTGTTACATTTTTTGAAGCCCAAGTCCAAGAGCCAGTTGCTGAGAGTGACATACCAGGCTTGAGGGGCCTGCTTGAGCCCATACAATGCTTGCTTGAGTCAAAGGGTTCTTCCCTGAGGAACCTTGACATTTGGTGGAGTTGCTATGTGGATCCGTTCAGCTAGAGGAGCATTAAAAAATGCAGCTTTGACATTGAGTTGATGGAATTTAAGATTTTTGCACAGCGCAAAGGAGATGAGTAGTTGCAAGGAGGTCTTGTTGCCTGTGGGTGAAAAGGTGTTGACAAAGTTTATCCCTTCAACCTGGTAGAAAACCTGGGCACAAAGCCTGGCCTTGAACTCTAAAATCTCATTCCTTGTGTTCTGCTTTGTCCTGAATACCCATATGCACTTTATTTTGGAGACTCTTCCATCCTCCTCCACCTCTTCCTAGATGTTGTAGCTGTTGATGTTACCCACTTCCTTATCCATTACATTGATCAATTCAAACTTGTATTTGCTTTTAAGAGCTTGATCAATAGTTTTGAGATCTTCATAAGCAGCGTTGACCAGGTCAAGTTGTGAGTTCAGCCGTTGGGGATGATTGAGGATGTTCTCAGTTGAGATTTTGAATTTGGAGTTTTGATGAATTATCTCAGTTGAGGAATTAGGAGATTATAGCACTTTGTTTTGATCAGTTTTTGATAAGTGGGCATGAGTTTGATTTGCATCCCGGCTGTTGGCATTGGGTGGCCAGTCCAGGAAGTTGGTAGTTTCAATTTCAGGAAGAGGATCCAAGTTGGATAGAGAAGTTTTGGTGCCAGCAAAGTTGTTTTCCAGAAAGCAAACACATGCAGTGATGACAACTTTATTTTTTGAGGGATTAAAAACCCTTTACTTGGAGAACTCATTGGCAAAATCAACCATGATGCCTTTAAATCCTGGTTTGGAAAGCTTGGATAGTCAAAGATGCTTAGGAATGAGAACTAGGGCAGTACAGCTAAAGGGTTTTAGAGCCTTATAGTTTACTGTCTGCTTTTACCAGAGCTTGTATGGAACAAGATTGTTATTGGAGGATACTGGAAGAAGATTGAGAAGTTTTTTAGACGTGTTGGAAGCTTCTCCCCAAAGTCAGTTTGTTAGCTTGGCTTGCAATATTATGCACTGGGTCTTCTAAAATATTGACCTGTTGGCCTGTTCTGCAAGCCCATTTTTTTGAGGAATATAGGGTGGTGAGAGGAGATGATTAATCCCAGAGTCCTTGCAGAAGCTTTTGAATTCTTGACCAATGAACTCACCTCCGTTGTTGGTCAGTATGTTGAAAATCTTGGAGTTGTGTTGTCTTTTGGCCATTTTTGTAAAGGCTTTGAACGCGTCAAGGGTTTTGCCTTTTGTTTTGAACAATTAAATAGATTCTAATCTGGAAAACTGATCCACAATGGTAAAGAAGTACCTAATGCCTTCAAAAGTGGGAGTGGAGAAAGGTACAACCAGATCCATTTGAATGGTTTCCAACATGCGAGTCACTGGCTTAAAATGGCTACTGAACGGGGTAGAGACCATTTTACCCAATTGAAAAGTTTCACACTGTGACAAGTCTAGCAGATTCAAATTGGGAAACAGGATTTTAATCTTGGAATCACTAGTGTGACCTAGTATATTGTGCAGATTGGAGGTTTTAGGAGTGGAGAGAAACACTTTGAATTTATTCTGTTCAAATCTGACCCCACACAGTTCAAGAAGGTTGTTTGAAGTAGACCCAATCAGTTCAAAGTTGTCCAAAGAAATGGAGGATCCGGAGAATCCTACTTTTGTGATGATTGCTTTCTTGGACTTGGGTTGAGACAGAGAGATCAAGCATTGATTAATTTTTGGAACAAGCAGAACATTATTCAATCTGATCCAATCACCATTGTGGTTGAGGAGATAAGCTTTATCAATTGCAACAGCTTCAAGAGCATTGCGTTCTTTGCCAGTTCCAATTTTAATGGAGGTTTCATTAGGTTTTTGAATCCACCAGGGGTTGTTAAAAATGTGGTGCAAGGCTCCAGAATCCAGAACGGGAAGCAACAATTTTGATGCGTGCGCTTTTGCTTGAAGATATATTTGTGCGTTGAAGTAGGCAGAAGGCTCCAAAGCAGCTTCTTCAGGCGGTTGTGAGGAGGAGGAATCAGTGAGGTGAGCTTGCTCTTGAGTACTTTTGGTAGGTCTGAGGTGGGGATGAAGTTTCCAACAGCAACTTTCCAGATGTTCTGTCAGAGGATTATGTTTGTTTTTGGACCAGAGATGTTTGTTTTGACATCTTTTTGGCTTGTCTTCAGGGTGTTTTTACAGAGCAACAGACAACTACTCACGGGTTGGGGCTTTTGACAGGCAAGTGGACTCAAGATGAGTGATCTCCTGAAGCTTGTTCAAAACATTGGTGGGGGATTTGAGAAGGTCATTTTTCAGCAGAATTGAATTGACTACGTGGTAGAATTGGGATGTGGTTTGGCCAGAATTTTGTAACTGAGGATGTCCATGGGTACTTCAAGTCTGATGGTTTCCAGTTCATTCATAAGTTTGCAAAATTCCTGGATGTGGGCCAAGAGGTCCCCAATGAATTGAAACCGTATGAAGGATAGCCAAATTCATCCTCTATTCATGGTTGACAGGGAAGCGTATCTTTCTGAGATGGCAATTGGATCCAATTGATTGGTCAGGTTGATGATGGCATCAAAGGCAGTGTACCCTAGGTGCTGTATTAGGATTTCAGAAGCTTTTTAGCTCTTTTTCTTTTGAGCAGTGGTGATGGGAATTATTGGTTCTCCTTTGTCTATCCCTTCTACATATTCCAGAAGTCCTCTTTGACACAAATAGCTTCCAATTTTCCATGCCCAAGATGAGAAGTTGGATTCACTTATGATTGGAAGGTTCCTCCCTTTTGAGTTTTCTTTGCTATCCAAAATTGTTTTGTTGTTCTATTGGTTCTTTGATGGATTGAGGAAGAGTCCTTGAGACTGTAAATCTTTAAAGATGATTAGCTTAAAGAACATTGAATTTTCATGAAAAGAAAACTCAGAAAAAGAAAACAAACATCACACGCAAAGAATAAGAAATAACCTGAAAGAACCAATAGAACTAGGCACAAGACATAGGAATGAATCACTTGAGGAACAGCGTTCAGATTTGATTTTGAGAAACAGCTGTCAGATTTGATCTTGAGCAACACGTATAGTGTCTATTCAACAAGAGTTGAATCCAGAAGGTTTTGATTTAAAAGGAGACTTGAGGGTCAATGACAGCAGGTTGAGCTAGTGAGATCCCTGAGTCAACAAAGTAGTAGAGACCAGTTAGTTTGAAAGGACCAAAATAAAAGAAAGAAGGAGAAGTAACAGGCAACTGAAATGAGCTTACTCAACTGAGAGGATCTGGAAGACCCTGAGGGTGCAACCAGGATCTTAGTTGGGAAGTACAAGAAGGATCTCAAGAGTTCCTGGACTGAAGCATACACACTGAGTGGTAGATGACTAAGGCGTGCAACCAAACTATCACGGTTAAAGAAACAAAGTAAATGCCAGACAAAAGAAAAATAGCTGAGGGATTCAAAGACAAAATACTCCATAATTCAGAATTCTGACACCATCTCCACATCCCAAAGCTTCTCTTTTTCTGTGATGAAGAGGGCAAAGAGCCAAGCCTTATCCAAACCCATTGCACCTTCTGCGTTGGCAATTCCTTTGTATTGTGCAAGGAATTGCTCAACGTCCTCAGTGTTGAACCAAATGTGAGGATAGTCCCGCGGCCTGATGCAAATGGGCTTGTGATTGGTTCCATGGCTGGAACTAGGGACACCGTATCCGGCCGCTGATGAGGGTTTCTTCCAAGAAGTTGGGGGAGGAGGAGGAGGAAGAGGAGTGGGGTTAATGTTACATGACCCCACCACGGTTGATAGGTGGTACTGGGACATTGCGCATGTTAGTTTCAAGAGACAAGGAACAAAAGATTAGTTCCCGGCTGTTAGAATTATGGCCAGCAATTAGCTTAGGCAAATGAGCAGTATTTAAAGCAAAAGAAATGCTGGACACTGGGTGTCAATATTGGCTAATGGGGCTCTCATAATGGGGCAATATGTTGGATGAATTTGATTGGAATGATGAATGAATGAATGGAAAACAGCAGTGAGAAGAGCTCCTTAAGTAAAAAATATTGGCCTCTTGTGATCCCATGATACAACAAGCCAAAAGGCAAATTTTCCGCCCCAAAAGAGATCTACAGGATCTACTGGCCTTGTTACTTGGTTGGGACTACGTCAGCTGGCATGGCATCAGTTCCTGAACCCTTAAGACTGGCCTATTCCGGTTCATTCCAGTGTTTCCACCCTTACGGGGCTGAATCAGCCCCTTGCTGTTCAATTCCCTTGGCTGGTTGTCCATTACAACCAGCCATGATGACCTCATTACGTTGTTTAAAGGCTGGCTGCCTCATGCAGCCAGCCCCTGGCCCCTGAAATGGGCCAGGTGGGACCCAGGGCACACCTGGGTCCGGTCTCAGACTCACATGGGGGGGTGTGATCAGCAGACATGCTTTCCCCCCCCCTCTTTCTCTCAATTCCCTGGTGGGGGAGGTCAAATCCCCTCGCCAGGGGCCCTGGGGGTTGATACCCCCAGGGCGTTGTCAAGAAAGTTGGCCTGGGAGGTGATCAGGTCCCCCCAGGCCCATTGCTCCTCCCCCTTGGTAAAGGGGGGGGGGGAGAGCGCCCCTGCTTGGTTGCTTCACACGCTTGATGGTGGAGGGGTGATGAATTCCCCCCACCTGTGGTTGCTACGCTTGCGGCCGGCGCTGCCACCTCCTTGGGCAAGGGGGTGCTCAGGTCCCCCCTGCCCTGACCGACTGCACTGTTGCGGCCGGTTGCTGGCTGGTTCAACCCAGCCAGCTTGCCCTTATCCCCCTCGCAATGGCGAGCGAGTGGAGGGGGAGGGAGCCAGGGCCGCAAGCCCCGGCTTGGCGGCGCTGGTCGCCTGGCGCGACCAGCCGGGCCCGCACCGCATCCCACCGTGCGGGATCCCTTGGCCGCGCAACAGCCCCGCGCGAGCCGTTGGGCCGGACCAAGGAACACAGATGGCCCAAACGGGCCGCAACACGGGCCGCCCCAAGCCCAAATTGTGAGAATTACATACTTTGGCAGGCCAGCCCGTCTGGCCAAGTATGTCCATGATAAAGCTTGGGCCCTTTTATGCCCAAATAAGCCCATCTGGCTTGGGTGGCTCATCCACTGTGACGGGCCTGTGAGGTCCCGTTTCCCAAAAGACCATAAAAACGTGTTTTGGCGCCCAAATGCCCAAAACCAATAACACCCACATAGGCCCACATGGCCCACGGGATGTCTAATGGGCCGTGGAGGCCCATTTTTGCATCCCATTTGGATTACACACTCCTATGCACATTACCTGAGTGCATCTGCATTTTAACACCAGCCACACCCCCAGATGTGGAATTCAGAAGAGGACTTCTCCTTTGATGGTTCCCAAGTTTGGAATTTATTTATCACTTGGGTCTGTTAAACCTGAGTGCCACTGTGCATCTTTTGACTGAGAGATATAGAATTTAGAGTATAGATCCTTCCACAACCTAAGAAAACCCAATGTGATCCTCCGTGATCCAATGTCTGATGTGATGATCCTCCAATCATCTGGGTTGAGGGTGCGGCTTAATTAGCCACTCCCTCAACCCTAACCTACGTAAAACCAGAAACAAGCAAGAATAATGAAATACAAACCCCATGCACAGAACCCTAGCCCAAACACTATCCTTCCCATCTCATAATCCACATCCCATATTCCACATTCCACATCCCATGTCCACCTGTATTGCCTGCCTGCCATTACATCCACCCATTTTGACCTTCTCATGATGCGACCTTTGCACCGCGCCCAACTTGGAGCCCCCTGCGCATGTCTGCATCCGCCCAAAGCGCCATTCCAGATATCCAAGATATTTCCTTGCAATCCATGCGCAATCCGATCCATCCCACGTCTCCAGATGCTGAGCCCAATTTGACTACTTCTGAGGCCGCAGCCCAAGTTTCTGCAGCAAAGCCCCACCCATGGCTAAGCGCACTACCCCTTCTAAGCCCACCGCTACTGTTGAGCGCGCAGTGCACAGCCAATTCTGACTTGCATCTATAAAAGACCGCCACACCACCCCCTTCAGGTACTTGTGAGAAAGAGGGGGGGCAGAATTTCTGCTGGTTACATCCCCCCCCCCAAGTGTGTCTGAGACCAGACCCAGGTGTATCCTAGGTCCGACCTGGCCATTTGTATGGCCTGGGGCTGGTTGCATGAGGCAACCAGCCAGCATGTGAAGTAACAGGACCGGTTTTAACAGACAAACCGCCAGGGGATTGAACAGCCAGGGGGCTGGTTCAGGCCTTTAACAGCGGAAACAACAGAAATAACCAGAATAGGCTGGTCATAAGGGTACAGGGACTGATTCCATGTGGGCGTATGTAGCCCATACCAAGTAACAAGGCCTGTAGAGCCTGTAGAGTCCTTTTAGGGTGGAAAATTTTCCTTTTGGAATTTTGTATCATGGGTCCACAATGTTCAGATACAGATGCACTCAGGTTGTGTGCATATTATTGTGTAATCCAAATGGGATGCACAAATTGGCCTCCACAGCCTATTTGACCCACATGGGCCTATGTGGATGTTATTTATTTTGGGCATTTGGCTGTCAAAACACATTTTCCAAGTCAATTGGGACACAGGCCTTGATGGGCCCTTCAGGGTGGATGGGCCACCTTAGCCAGATGGGCTTATCTGGGCATTTATGTGCCAAAGGATTATTATGGACATACTTGGCCAGACGGGCTGGCCTGCCAAAGTATGTTTTTTGGGGTCATTGGGCCTTGGCAGCCCATTGGGACTGCCGCACGTGTTGCCGCCCGCTTGGGTCCGCCTTTTTCTCACCTGGGGCCCATTGTGGGGCCCAAAGGCCCGCGTGGGGCAGTCTTAGGAGGAAGGGGACTCTTTTTGGAGTCCCCCAACCTTCTGTGTGCAGGGAAGCGTCCCCAGTTGCACCACCCAGCTGGTTGCGGCTGCCAGGGTGGGTTGTGGCCCCTGCCTCCCTCCCTCCCCTTGCTTGGTTGCAAGGGGGAGAGAGGATGGCTGGTCCCTGCTCTACAAGACCAGCCAGCCGGTTGAAACAAAGGCAACCGGTGACATAGGAGGGTACTTGATCACCCCGCCACCTCAAGCCAATTAAACTTGTACAAGGCTGGTTGCAACAAGGCAACCGGCGGTGTAGGGGGACCTGATCACCTCCCCCACCACGCAAGGGACCATATACCCCCCCTTTACCAAGGGGAAGGCGCAACAACCCTGGGGGGGACTTGACCACCTCCTCAGGGTAAGTCTGTGTGACCAACAATGAGGGGGGGACCTGATCACACTCCCCATCAAATTTTAGTTGAGACTGCCGCTGCAACTAACATGGTTGTAGTGGCAATGGTAGTACTTGATGCCCATTTGGGGGGGGATTTCATCACCTCTCCCCTTGAATGTTAGATGAGCGCAGGGCACGCATGTCCAACAGACTGCCACCCCCCCTGGTGTGTGAGTAGCACCAAGCCACCCTCCCTGGAAAGGTGGCTGGTCCAATTGATGTAAGTGACACACCCACCAGCCCAGGAGGGGCTTGGGGTTCATGGAAACCACCCCACCCATAACTAACTTATGAATGGTAGTTAGTAGGGAACAATAGGGCCAAGCCATTCTGGCTGGAACGTACGGGTCCAACCAGGGGCGTTTCCACCAGCCACAAGGGCTGATTGCGGCCAACTTTGCCCCTGCCTTGTTATGTAACCATGCAAAGCTAGTTGTACATCCTGTAGAGCACATTTGGGGATGAATTTTTTAATTTTGCTTGTCATTACATGAGCTCCACAGGAGCACCATCTTTTTTATTTAAGTAGCTCTTCTCCCTGCTGTTTTCTATCCATCCATTCATCAATTCATTCACATTCACAAGTGTGAAATTGCCTCTGCCTCAGATTAAGGATCAATCATAAGAAATTATGTTCTCAGAATTTCTTTTGCTTTAAATACTGCTCTTTGACTAAGCTTGTGGGCCAATAAATCTCACAAATTATCAGTACCATCATCATCCTTATTTCCAAGAAAGATAGACCCTCTTAACTTACTTTGGACAACCTCAAGGAACTCAAGTTTTGAAACAAGATGTCTTGTATCCCAGAATTCAGCTCTACCAACTATGTTTTGAATGGTCAAAACTATACTGCTTGGTCTGTCTTGTTGGATAGTGAGCTGGACAATATTTGTTGTGGGGGTATATGGGTGCAGATGATACCTTGATTAGTTCAGAGGTAGAGAAGAATTCTTACCATCTCATTCTTAGGCATTTGGATGAAAGTCATATGGCATGGGTTGCTGAGACTTTGAAAGAGGAACAGAAGAGGATGGGAAGCATTTTATGGAAGATGCTCAAGGCCAAGTATTCTGTTAATTCTGTTCATCAGGAGGGGATTTCTTTCAATAAGTTGTTGAAGTTGAAATTTGTCAACTGTAAAAAATTCTTTGGTGAGGCAAGATCAAGCATTGCTAAGTTCAAGTCATCTGGGCTGAACATGGATCCTGAGTGAATTTCACTTTTAATTCTGCAGAAGCTACCAAAAGAGTAAGAGTCCTTGGTTAGGATTGTATCTTAATTGAATCCACTTCCTGGGGCAGAGGATGTGCTGAAGAGAATTGAAAAGGATCATCTCCAATTTAAGATGAAGGAGGGCACAGGAACTTCTCTGGTTGGCAAGACAGGAAAATCATTAAAGAAGAAAAAGGCCAAGAGGTATTTATCAAAGGTCTTATGTTATTGTTTTCAGAAGAAGTGGAACTATGCAAAGTATTTCAAGGAGGCCAAGAAGAGGAAGAAGTCTGAAGTAGAAGACAAGTAAGACAAGGAGGTCAAACTTGCAATGGAGAACATTTCTATGGTGGCATTGGAATTCCCATCAGAAAAGGCTGCTGAGGAACATGTCCCCAACAAGAAGGCAAAGCTCCTTGAGGATCAAGAAATGGACTTGATTTATTATGAAGTGGGTAATTTCAATCTTGATGATAAGAACTTATTAGTGGCTGTATTTTTTTCTTTCCTTACAGGAGGATTGAAAATGTATGTTCTTGTTTTGATTGATTCTGGTTGTACAGACCACATGTTTTTTGAGCCATATTTGTTTTCAACTCTTAGAGATTTTTATGGTGTTGTAAATATTGGCCAAAAAGGAAGAAAAATTCAGATTAAAGGAATTGGAAAAGTTATTCTTGAAAATCACTTGGATTTCAAAATATCTTTTGAGAAAGTGTTCTACGTACCAGATCTGCATTATAGCCTTGTGTCTCTTGGAGTTCTCTGGAAAAAAGGGTTCCAAATTTGTTATCTTCAAGAAGATAATTTTTCTATTTATTTGAATGGGAGAACTATCCTGAGTGGAAAAGTTCAGAATAAGTTTCTCTGTGCTAACTTCTTCAATTTTTCAGCTCTGAGAACTGTTGCTCACAATCAAAGGGCCTTAAGGTGAAGGACAGCAACTGTGAAAGTTCTACCTTCTGCGCCAAGACCAGAAATTTGTTTTCAAAGATTATAGATTTCACAGAAGTTCCTAGAGAGGAATTTTCCATTGATTTAGCAGGGGTCATTTAAGCCAGTGTCCCTTTGAAGGGCAAGATACTCCATCAATTTAGTTGATAAAGAAACTAATTATTTTTGGGTAAAACCAATAAGATCAAAGGATCAGACCACAGAGGATGTTTCAGTAATCTTCAAAGTCTGGAAACAGAATGGTTTGATGAAGAAGATCAAGAGGTTTATTACTTATGGAGGGGGTGTTTTTTTGAGTAAAGAGTTTGAAGAACTGTTGAATGATTATGGCATCACTCATATAGTTACTACTGCTAGTACTCCCCAAAAAAATCAAATAGTTGAGAGGATGAATAGGAATTTATTAGACAAAGTCAGAACTATCATGGCTCAATCTTGTCTACCAAAGTTTTTATGGGCTGAGTTGGTGTGCATAGTGTGTCTTTTGCGCAATATAGTAAGTGTTAATGGGAAAATTCTGCATTATCATTTTTGGAAGTTGTACCCCAAAATGTCACACCTAAGAATAATTGGTTTCTTAGTGTATTATAGTGTCCACCATAATGAAATGGTTGGTAATTTAGATCCCAGAGCCAGAACAGGGGCACTTGCAGGCTATGATTTAATAAGTAAGTCATATAGGATTTATTTTCAATGAAAAAGAAAGGTTATCCAAAGTAGGGATGTAAAATTTGAAGAAGGTATCTTTACACTCAAGAGGAGTGAAGATGTTTCTGTTCAGGAATCAAAGTGGGAATCATAATTAGAGCCTATTTCACCAGCAGAGGGAGGGGAGAATGTCATTAATGATGACATTGAGATGGAAGATGTGCCACAGGAGGTTTCAGTACCCACTTCGGGGGACTCTGTGGAATCAGAACCTGATGAGCCTCCACCTCCAGTTAAAATGAGTGGCAGGATGAGAATACCTCTTGATAGGTATGGTGAATGGAAGTCCCATTATGCTTCTACAGAATACAAAGAAGATAAACTTTGGGAAAAGTGTATGCTTAATGATATTCTACAGGCAAGTTCAGAGATGGGTAATAGAGTTAACCCAAATAGCTTTGGCCAAGCTTTTAATTCTGACAAGAGAGCCAATTGGAAGACAGCTTTTTTTGAGGAATTTTATTCTCTGGAGAATGAAAGTGTGTTTGAAGTGTTTAAGCAGGATTCAGTTTCAAAGGGAAAGAACATTGTTGGGTCTAGATTAGTGTTGAACAAGAAGTTTGATACTAATGGAGTTTTGAAGAGGTTCAAGGCTAGATGCGTTGCACAGGGCTTCAAGCAGAGAGAGGGTATTGATTAGCAGGAGACTTTCTTGCCAACTGGGAGGCTGTCCACCTTCAGGTACATCATTTCTTTGGCAGTGGAGTTGGATAAAGAAATCAGAAAATCTGATTTTGTGACTGCATACTTGAATGCAAAACTTGGAGAGGAGGAGACTGTGTTTATGTCAATTCCTGATGGTTTCAAGGAATTGCTGGTAGAGACAAAGCCAGAAAATATGAAGAAAATATGTGTGAGAAGTTCCCTCTTGGCAGATAAAGGGGAATATATCATCAAGCTGTGTAGATCCCTGTATAGATTAAAGCAAGGAGCTAGATGATGGTATAACACTATGAGTAAGAAACTGATGGAGATTAGTTTCAGTACAAGTGAGGCAGACCCTTGTCTCTTTGTGAGAAAGGATGCAATTTTTTTTGTTTGGGTTGATGACATTATCATTATTGGGAATGGTAAGGAGAGATTCATGGAGACACTCAAAAAGGAGTTCAAGATAAAGGATCTTTTTCTGGAACAGCATTTTCTGGGAATGAAAGTTAGTAAGAGCAAGAATGGGATCAAGTTGGATCAGAAACATTATGTGTCAGCTCTAGTTAAGCAGCATGGCTTAGAGGATGCAAAATAGTTTGGTTATCCAATGCAGTCCAAAATTTTGTTAGAAAAGTCTACAGATGAAGAGCATCTAGAGTTTTTTCAATGCAGGAATGATTATAGTTCAGCTATTGGATCTTTAGATTATTTGGGACAGTGTACAAGGACAAATATTACATTTGAAATTGGTTTTTTGTCACAACACTTAGAGAGACCTATAATGAGGCATTGGTCAGCGTTTAAGATAGTTATGAGGTATCTTCAAGTAACAATCAGTCTGGGACTGCAGTTTTCAAAGTCAGCAAACTTTGACTTGGTTGGTTATTCTGATGCTAGTTGGGCAGATGGTAACACTGGGGAATCAACAAGTGGTTTCCTATTTGTCTTAGGGAAATATTTAGTTTCATGGATGTCCAAAAAGGTGTCAGCAATAAGTTATTCATCAAAGGAAGCAGATTACAGAGCATACCTATCAGCTTCACAGGAAGAAAAATGCTTGAGAAAGGTCTTAGAGGATATACATAATCAAAAGGGTTTGCATTTTTTTATTATGATAATCAGAGTGCCATTGCGTTGGCAGAGAACCAAGTGTTCCGTTCAAGAAAAAAACATATTTATGTTCATTATAACTATATACGTGATTCAGTAAAAGAAATATTGTTACGGTACATTCCCATTGGAGCAATGATTGTGGATATCTTACCTAAGGTGTTAGATAGGAACAAACATTAAGTTTTTTGGTCTAGTATGCAAATGGCATCCCCTTTGAATTGAGGGGGTGTGTTAAAATACAGATGTGCTGAGGTAATGTGCATGTTAGTTTGTAATCAAAATGGGATGCAAAAATGGGCCTCCACCGTCCATTGGAAATCACATGGGCCATGTGTGCCTATGTGGATGTTATTGGTTTTGGGTATTTGGGCGCCAAAAAACTTTTTCCAAGTCAATTGGGACGCAGGCTTTGATGGACCTGTCAGAGTGGAGGTGCAACCTTATCCAGATGGGCTCATTTGGGCATTTATGAGCCCAAGGATTATTATGGACATACTTGGCATGACGGCTGGCCCACAAAAGTATGTTTTTTGGGGTCACCGTGCCTTGGCGGCCCATTGGGGCCGCCGCCTGTGTTGCAGCCCACTCAGGGCCGCTTTTTTCTCACCTGGGGCCCAATGACCCACGCAGGGCCGTTGTAGGGAGCAGGGGACTCCATTTGGAGTCCCCCCACCTGCTGTGTGCAGGGCCTTGGCCCCGGTTGCGCAGGGTGGGTTGTTTTCATGGGGGCTGGCTGCCCCTGACTCCCTCCCTCCTCTACCAGACCAGCCAGCTGGTTTCAAAAAAGGCAACCGGCAAGGTGCAAGGGGACTTAATCACCCCCCCCCACCTCAAGCCAATTAAACTAGGACCAGGGAAGTTGGAACAAGGCAACCAGCAGTGGGGGGGGACCTGATCAACTCCCCCACCAAGCAAGGGGCCATCTTGGCCCCCCTCCCCTTACCAAGGGGAGGTGCAACCACCCTGGGGGGGACTTGACCACCTCCTCAGGTTAACTCAGTGTTACCAACGATGAGGGGGGGACCTGATCACCCTCCCCATGAAATGTTAGTTGAGACTGGTGCCGTGACTAATGTGATTGTAGTGGAAATGGTGGTACTGGACCGCCATTGGGGGGGTTTTCATCACCTCTCCCCTTGAATGTGAGATTAGCAGCGGGGAACACATGTCCAAGGACTGCCACCCCCCCTGGTGTGTGAGTAGCACCAAGCAACCCTCCCTGTAGGGGTGGCTGGTCCAATGGATGTAAGTGACACGCTCACCAGCCCAGGAGTGGTTAGTGGGATAGGCTGGGGTTCATGGAAACCACCCCAGCCATAACTAACCTATGAATGGTAGTTATTAGGGAACGAAAGGCCAATCAATTCAGGTTGGAACTTTTGGGTCCAACCAGGGGCTTTTCAAACAGCCACAAGGGCTGATTGGGACCAACTGGGCCCCTGACTTGGTATTTAACCATGCAAAGCTAGTTGTACAGCCAGTAGAGCACATTTGGGGCGGAATTTTTTCCTTTTGCTTTTCATTACATGAGCTCCACAGGAGCACCATCTTTTTTGATTTAAGGAGCTCTTCTCCCTGCTGTTTTCCATCCATTCATTCATCAATTCATTCACATTCACAAGTGTGCCATTGTCTCTGCCTCAGATTAAAGATCAATCATAAGAACTTATGGTCTCAGAATTTATTTTGCTTTAAATACTGCTCTTTGACTAAGCTTGTGGGACAATAATTCTCACAAATTATCAGTACCATAATCATCCTCATTTCCAAGAAAATATACCCTCATACCTTACTTTGGACGACCTCAAGGACCTCAATTTTTCCAAGAAGATGTCTTATATCCCAGAATCCAGCTCCACCAAGATTTTTTCGAATGGTAAGAACTATAGTGCCTGGTCTGTCCTCATGGATATTTAGCTGGACAATATTTTTTGTGGGGAGATTATGGATGCAGATGATACCTTGATTAGTTCAGAGGTAGAGAAGAAGTCTTACCATCTCATTCTTAGGAATTTGGATGGAAGTCTTATGGCATGGGTTGCTGAGACTTTGAGAGAGAAACAGAAGAGGATTGGAAGAATTTTATGGAAGATTCTCAAGGCCAAGTATGCTGCTAATTCTGGTCATCAGAAGGGTGTTGCTTTCAATAATTTTTTTTAAGTTGAAATTTGTCAAATGTAAAAAATGTTTTGGGGAGGAAAGATCAAGCATTGCTAAGTTCAAGTCATCTGGGCTGAACATGAATCCTGAGTGTTTGTCACTATTGATTCTGCAGGTTCTGCCAAAAGAGTATGAGTCCATGGTTAGGATTATATCTCAATTGGATCCACTTCCTGGGGAAGAGGATGTGCTAAAAAGAATTGAAAAGGATGAGTTTAGATAAGTGTACAGCTGAGGAGTATCTGTATTTTGTTCAATCTGCAAATACTAAAGGTCAGCTGTTGGATCTCTGAATTATTTGGGGCAGTGTACAAGGCCCAATATTTCTTTTTCAATTGGTGTCTTGCCGTAACACTCAAAGAAGCCAAGCATGAGGCATTTTTCAGCATTTCAGACATTTATGAGGTATCTTAAAGGAATGCACAGTCTGGGACCGTTGTTTACAAAGTCAACAAACTTTGATTTGGTTGGTTATTCCAATTCAAGTTGGGCAGATGGTAACACTAGGGAATCAACAATTTGTTTTCTATTCTTTTTAGGTAAGAATCTAGTGTGATGTATTTCCAAGAAGGTATTGGAAATAAGTCTTCCATCAACAGAAGCTTATTATAGAGCTTACTTATCAGCTTCACAGGAATCAAAATGGTTGAGAAAGGTCTTAGAGGATACACATAAACCACCAGGGTTTGCTTTGTTGTATTCCCATAACCAGATTGCCATTGCATTGGTGCAGAAACAAGTGTTGCATTCAAGAACAAAACATATTGATGTTCACTATAACTGTATTTGCAATGCAGTTAACTGAAAAGAGATTGTGTTGAGTTACATTCCCGCTGGAGCAATGATTGTGGATATCTTGACTAAGGCTTTGGATAGGGACAAGCATCAAGGCTTTGTGACTAATATGCGTATTTTGACCCTTTTGGATTAAGGGGGTGTGTGAAAATATGTATGCACTCATGTGTGTATTATGTAAAAGTGTGATCCAAATGGGATGCACATAAGGGCCTCTGCGGCCCATTGGACACTCACACAGACAATAAGGGCCTGTTTGGATGTCACATATTTGGGGCAAATGGCCTCAAAACACGCAAAACAAGCCTTTTGGTACACGGGCCCTAACAGACCGGATGGGATGCATGGGAAAATACAGCCAGATGGGCTTGTATTGGCATTATTGGGCCCAAGGTTTATTTTTTACATACTTTGCCAGACGGGCTGGCCCGCCAAAGAATGATTAATTTTTGTTTTGGGCTTGGGGTGGCCCATTGGGGCCGCCTCCTGTCTTGCAGCCTCTTTGGGGCTGCCGCCCTTGTTGCAGCCCACTTGGGGCTGCTTGTTTCTCTTGGTAGGGCCCACGCGGGGCCTGATGACTCACTTGGGGCCAGCGCGGTGGCTGAAGGACCACAGGCGGCGCAAAGCCGCGCTGGGCTGTCGCCAGCAGCCAACAGTTGGAGCCGTGGGAGCTGGGGCCAACAGCCCCAGCTCCTCCCCCTCCCCTTGCTTGCCATTGCAAGGGGCAAGGGGATGGCTGGCTGGGTTGAACCAGCCAAGGACAGATCAGGGTGGGGGGGAATTTATCACCCTCCCATCCAGATTGAGTTGCTGGGCCAGTCACAACAAGGCAACCAGCGGTGGGGGGTACCTGATTGCCCTCCAACCAGCAAGGCACAAGGGGAACTCTGCCCCCCCTTCTACCAAGGGGGAGGAGCAACCAACTGAGGGGTATCTGACCACCCCCCATCCCACCTATCTTTGACAAGGCCCTGGGGGTATCAACCTTTAGGGCCCTGGTAGGGGTATTTGACCGCCCCCTCCAGGGATTTGTGAGAAAGGGGGGGGGGTGGCCTGTCCACCAGTTACACCCCCCCCCCACCCCAAGTGTTTCTGAGACCGGACCCAGGTGTTTCCTGGGTCCCACCTGGCCATTTTTATGGCCAGGGGCTGGTTGCATGAGGCAACCAGCCAGCATGTGAGGTCTAAAGGGGCCAGTTGTAACAGACAAAGGGCCAGGAAATTGAACATCAAGGGAGCTGGTTCAGCCCCATGACAATGGAAAAACCAGAAATGACTGGAATAGGCTGGTCATAAGGGTACATGGACTGATGCCATGTGAATTATGTATCCCAAACCAAGTAACAAGGCCTGTAGAGCCTGGAGAGCTCTTTTAGGGTGGAAAATTTTTCTTTTGGAATGTTGTATCATGGGCCCACAAGAAGCCAATTGTTTGTGCTTAAGAAGCTCTTTTCCCTGCTGGTTTCCATCATTCATTCACATCCAATCAAATTCCTCAATAATATCATCTGAGGTATTGCCCATTGTGAGATTCCATTAGCAATTATTGACACAAGGTGTCGATCATTTCTTTTTCTTTGATTACTGCTCACTTTCCTAAGATAATTGCTGCCCATAATTATAAAACTTTCTTGGGTAGAAGGGGCCCATGCTACTTTCAAAAAATATGTTGCCGGAGCTTTGGGGAACATTTTGGATGTCAGGAAAAACCTGGAGGCAACCATTGGAAGCCAAATCCAATCAGTGCATGCTTCACTTAAAAACTCCTGAGTCAAGTTAGGAACCATTCTTCCAACATAACTTGTACCTTTGGGCTACAAACATTCAATTGAGGCAATCAAAATCATTTCAGAAAAATTTAAGAAGTTAAAGGGCAACCATAATGGCAAGATGTGCTCAAATTCATATTCAAAAACAGTGGTCTTTTCACGCTCCCAAATTTCAGGGTAAACACTTGCATTAAGAGGATCTGTTTTGCCTGAGGATTTTCATCCTTGGTGGAATTTATAATATGACCATTCCAGTGAATTAAGTTGTATTTTTGGGTTTTTTTGAAGGGTATCGATTATATGATTGGCAGATTAACAATTTTTTATTGTTTGAAAGATTTACACAGTTCCATTTCTTGAAGAATCACAATTGTTTAACAAGTTAAATTCTATTCTTATGGGACAACCTCAACAATTTAGATTGGAGAGTTTGAATTCTGTGTTCAATTTAAAAGATAGTTTGATTTCCAAGCCAAGGGTTGAGCCAAAGTTCTTTTGGTCCAGCCACAGTCAACCCAATTTGAAAGCAACTTTTTTTGAAATTTCAAAATTTGAAAATATTGAAAGAGCGCTTAAGTGAGGAAAAACGGGTATATGGGAACCACACAGACAAATTATAGTAATTCTCTTATTTGGATTGTTCTTTTTATGGTTTGATGAACTGATGGTTAAATGATTTTGGTAGTGCAAGGAAGGCTCTTCATCTAAATTTCATATTTCAGAGGAAGAGAATGAAAGTGAATTAGGCTCCCTTTGTTTGGAAAGAGAATCCTTTTACAAGAAAGAAGAAGAAATTTAGGAGTCAAACAGAAGCTCATCTTTGGTGAGTATCAATTTATTTAATGAGATTAGAATTTTGGCTAAGTAATTTTTGATTGTAGGAACCAAAATTGAATTAGCTCAACAGAATACCTGTGATTTGCATAAGTTCTTGGGGGAGGTTTTTTATCTGTTTGGTTATGCGAATTGTGGATTCAGATTTATTAAAAATCACTTGTGTATGATAATCATGGATTGTTTAAATTACAAAAGGAAATAATTAAAAAATTGAGGAAAAATAAGACATGCTATGCTAAGATCCTTGGTGGCATTAAGGACATGAAAAAGATAGGGGAAAAACTTGATGTGAATGAAATCAATG